>RJWT010043275.1:0-11984 GCA_004365215.1 Cuniculus paca | reverse complement strand
TACCCGCCATGTGTCAGCTGCGGCGTGATGACTGCCTCTGGCCATGTTAGGAATCTGTTCTGCTTTAGATCTTCCCTAGGCCTGGAAGGTCTTTCCTTCACTCACTCACTCAGCACACATCGCTTATGCACATCTCCAAGAAGTGGGCGTCCTGCCTTCTCTACATCACCTGAGTGTGGGGTGAGAGGGCTTCGCCCCCGGCCCCTGCCTTGTCATCATGCCTCCAGGCTCAGAGGCTAGGTTCCTTGACGAGAGGCCTGGCATCACCATCACAGGGGGCGGGCAGGTTAGAAGTGTGGTCCACGGCAGGTGAGAGCAGGGTCCAAGCACCCTGGGAGGTCAGCTCCTCACCCATCACCCATCAACACACTCCAAGGTGCATCTCCCCAACCCTGTCCTGCTCCCTGCCCACCCCTCCCCTGGAACTTTCCAAAGCATGGCCGCAGTCTGGACTCCAGGAGGTCCTGGAGGGAGTGGACCCAGAAGCAGCGACAGGTAGAGGAGGCGTGCTGCCCTTCAGGACAGGCCTGGGATGAGAATCCTGCGCACGCACTTCCATCAAGACTAGCACCTTAGCTGCAGCTGCCGCCAAGGGCTCCCTGTGGCCCTGCTCACCAGTGGCACAGAGAGGAAGACAGGGCCAACACGTGTGTGCTTGGCCTCTTCTCTCCACACCCCTCTGGCAAGTGTGAACGCGCCCACTCTCAAATGAGGAGCAGAGTCTCAGGGCAGCAAGCAAAGGCAGCACAGGCACAGACTGCTGCGGATCAGCCACGCCGCCGTCTTGGCTGCCCCACTTACTTCGTGATCACCGGTGAGTCACTGGAACTCTATGAGCCTCAGTTTCCCCATCTATACAACTGGGTGAGTTCTACCAACCTCTGTGGGAGAAACCGAGGCAGGAACTGAGGGTGGCAGTAAGAATTAAACCTCAGCACCAAGATTGCACTATAGACACCACTTAAAGTCACAGAGTAGGTAAGCAGTGGAGTCCCCGTCTGCATGGGTGGCAGCTCCCCAGCCTGCTGCCGCTCAGAGGTGAGAGAGAGAGACTGAGAGAGAGAATGTGTGTGTGTGTTCTCACTTCGCTGTGTCCTGTTTCTACCTCTGTGCTCATGCAGTCTGGCTTCCTAGTGTTGCCTCGGGATCACGGGAAGGGTCAGGCTCTGGCCTAGGCTGGGGCTTGCATCAGACTGAAGGGACGGGGGTCCTGTGTGGCCCACCTGCAACAGGTAGCTGGCCCAGGGCTCAGTTCTGTCCTCGCCTCTGCTGACAGACACCGTGGCAGGCTTGCTCCCCTCTATCTGCGGCGGGGGAGCCAGGTCCTCTCAGGGGTGCAGCGGTGGTGGGAGGGCCTGGTCTAGAACCCTAATGCCAGGGCTCCTGTATCTGAGTTTTCCATGTGTCCCTTTGGGGGCCTCACAGCCTCTCCTCAGTGCCAGTGCCTTGAGAGTCTATTTCTAAATCACACTGCTAACCCATCGCCCCTACTCAGCACTGTCTAGGCCTCCCTGCCAGCCTCCCAGCCCGGCTCTCAAAAGTCCAGACTTGCAAAGCAGACAGCTCTGTGACCTTGGGAAGTAAGGGCCCCACTAAATGCCTCAGTTTCTCTGTAAAGGGATGACAGTGAGCAGCTCAGAGCTGTGAGGACGAGACCAAGGATTTCTGTGTGGCAGCTGTTTTCACCAGCCCCACAGAGGACACCGGCTTGGCTCTGACTGCCCCAGGGTCGACATGTTTCTATGTCACCTGGCCAGAAACCCTCTCCAGGCCCAGCAAGGAGCCCTTTGTGCACCAAGGACAGCCTCCAGTGAGGGCGGGGCCACTTCTGGAGTGGGAAAGGCTGTGTGGGCGCTGGGAGGGCAGCAGGAGAGGGGCCCCCACTGCTAGGTCTCGGAGCACAGATGCTGTCAGAATGGAACACAGGTTTGGGGGCAGAAACAGAGCCAACAGGCACACCCCTGGCTTGGGGTTCAGTCTCCCTCAAGGAAGTGGCAGACAGGCCCTAAGGCAATGCTGCCATGAGCCATGGACACAATGATGTCACAAGATCTGTACCTCAGCGGTGCCTAACAGGGAGACCTTCCCGATATCCCATCCCCCTCACCCAAGTCTGCTCAGGCCCTAGGGCAGGTTGTACCTGGACTGACACCTGCTTCCTGCTGCCAATGTCCAGATGACCAATCCAGCAGAGTAGATACTGGACCCCTGTTGCAAAGGTTGGGTACCTGTCGGCGGACAGGGAGGAGACTGCTCCCACTTTGTCAGTGGGCTGAGCCTGAGTCAAGCCATAGTCAGAACTGTCACCTCTTCTGAGGAAGGAGTGGATTAAGGTAGGACACGCACCCTGGCTCTGAAGGTCACTTGTGCCCCCACCACTGCAGTGTGCTGGAGCTGCCATCTGGGGCAACAGAGACAGAAAAGCTGCTCAGGCACTCAGGAGAATGCACTCAGAGCCCAAGAAGGGGCTGATCTGGGTGCTTCTGGTTGGGGGAAGGTATTACAGTTTGTGTCTAGATGTCCCTCCAAAGCCTCACACAGTCATGGAGGGGCTTTTCAAAGACAGCTTGTTAAATCTGGACCTTTTGTTTCCATGTCTTCACCTCGGGAAACAGCATTTCCAGCTCAACTCAGCAAGGGGCTAGGGTCTTCATTTTGTAAACATCCTTAGTCTATGCAATATGCAAGCTGAGGGTATGGAGATGGTGTGAGTGCTACAAATGCCCTACGGTGCGTAGCCTGCTTACAGTATAAGGCTTGTTCCTCCTTTTTTGCTCTTGTTGCTTTTGCTGTCTTCTATTGCCCTGTGCCACCCCACCCTGCCTTGGAGCCAGCTAATCGTGACTAAAACCTCCACAAACTGTGAGCTAAATAAACCTTTCCCTCCTTTAGCTTTGTGTGTCCAGTCAGCAAGGAGAGAAAAGTAACTAACATAGAAGGTGTTGCTAGGAGTTACAGAAACTGATGCCCTGATGCCTGGGCAGGATTTTGACAGAGTGTGGGGAAAACCATTTCAAGCGGAAGGTGAAGCATGAACACAGGTAGTAAGACAAGCAGGGTTGGTGTGAGTTTCAGAAACACCTAATGATCTATGCAGCCAGGATGGAAGGAGCAAGGAAAGGAGGGAGAATAGAAATGGGAGTGCGGGAGCTGCCTTCCTTCACACACATGGGTGGAGATTCAACCTGGAGCAAAGACTTCTGGGATCTTTGATCCCCAAAGACGTCACAGAAAACTCCCTGCAATACTGACGTGTCCTAACAAACGTACAATGCAAAGCTCTTCTCTGGGGGACTCCCATACACTCTGCTGGTGGAACTATCCTGCTCTGACCTCCCACCTTGCTCCTCCAGGCCTGAGCTCCTTGGTTCCTACAGATAGCCTGCCACCAGCCCAAGCAAATGCCTTTTCGACGTTCTGCCCCTTCTCCTCCTGTCCACTCACTGTCCTTGTCCCCATCCCAGCATCGATCACCTCAGTATTGGCACAGCTGCCACCCCTACTCCCTGCCCTTCCCTCCCGCTTACTCCCACATGGCATCCAGAATGAAGACTTAGCTGGCAGGGCTGCCCTGTCCCCTGCTGATCAACGGCATGGCTCCCCACGCCTCAGCAAGGTCAAATCCTCACCCTGGCACTGTGGACAGCTTGGTCCGGCCCTCAGTGGCAGCCGCACCTTCCAACTCTCACACCCACACACCACTACATTTCCCCGTGTGGTCCAGTGCCAATCTGACCTCTCCGCTTCCCTCAAAGAAGACCTTAGCTGCGTTCACCTCATTCCTCAAAGCCCAGACACTTCATATGTAAAAACGGGTGTAAAAACTGGACATATGGGGGTTGTCTCTGTGAATCACAGCATGCATGTGGCATCCTGTGGCCTTGGGCCCTGATATCATCAGTGTCTACCCAGACAGAACCATGGGCACTGCTTGGTCAGGATGAGTTTGAACGCTGGCTCAGCTGAGCCATCACACCCCAGGTTCATCTAGCCAGAAACCAAAGGGTCACACACAGGGACAGAGAGGGTGGCTGCAACAAGAGAGTTATGCAGAGCAGGGACAAGGAATGGAGGGGCGTCTGACACTCTCAAAACATGTTAGGATGGATGGTCAGGTGTCTCTTAATTGCCTTAAAATGCACAACCATTAAAATATATCCCGGATGAAATGGGGTGAATTCAGAATGGTATTGGTGACGGGTGACATCCTCGTAGGCCCCACCACTGGTTGGCGTTGTGCAAGTTTCACTCGATCAAGACAGCACACCCTGCCAGTGACTCTGCACTTGGAGAAACAGACTTGGTATGGTGACATCACTGGCCCTCTGGCCCCAGGTCACACGGTCAGTAAGCAGCAAGGCTGGGACTGACCTCAGGTCTGGCTGTCATGCGAACACATTCTCTGACCTCTTGGATACGGCCTCAGTGTCTCCCCATAAAGCAGACTCATTCAGGGGCTACTTCCGTGAACGGGTCATCGCAGGAGCCGATCCTGGAAGAGCCAGGTGCAGCCCCGCCACGGAGCCGAGGGAGGGAAGCGCCCCTGCAATGCCACCACACAGAAAGAAAGAGCACAGGACCTCGGAAGGCCCTGTCCCCACATGTGGGGCATGTTACGAAAGATTAAAATTACGGGGGAAAATACCCCGAGAACCGTGAAGCCCCAGACCATCTGGAGTTTTATAGTAACAGGCAGGGGAAAATCAGAACCTAATTGAAAAAAGTCCGCTGCAATCCATTATCGCTGCGCAGTGCTCCCAGGATGGAGGGCAGGAGATGAAAGACACAGTGGAGCCACGGGGGGAGTTGGGAAGGGGGTGGCATTTTCCCTGCCAGACTGAGCCTAAGGACCTTTGGAGTTCTGGCTGGGGGCGGGAAGGGGTGATGCCGAGGACCAGCTGGGCACAGGTCAGGCACTGGCATCTGCAGGCCCGGTGCCCCCGCTCCGCAAGGCGCCCTCTCAGTCTTCTGCTCATGTGTAAAAGGGCTAAGGCCATGCAAGGAAGCCCTTCCTGGTGGCCACCACGTAGATGCCAAGGATAATGACAGTTCATTCCCCCTGGCCCACGGGGAAGAATCAAGGGCCCTGGTCCATTTGTTCGTATGGGATACCATGCACGAAGTCACACAGAGTCCGCGCTGCGGCTCCACCACGGAGAGCCACGCACTTGGACAAGCAATGCCCCTTCCCTTTTCTCCTCTCTAAAATGGGGACGCGCCCCATGAAGGGGGCCACAGCAGAGCTGCTGAATTAAATGAAAGAGTCCACTCAGAGTAGGAACTGGCACACAGTTGGTGCCTGATGAATGTCAAGTTTCCTCCCCGAGGCTGACATGGCCCAAAGAGGAGGGAGGGCCCAGTTTCTCACGCCCCAGCGAAGGCTATGGACACAGAGAGGAAAGAAGTTTGGAGAACAGGGCACGAAGCAAGGCAGGGGAGGAAATGCCTCCAGTTTTGGCATTTGCCAGCGACTTGCTTCTAAACAAACACATTTCTGGTTTAAGGGTAAATTATATTGGGTTACAACAGCCTGGCAGGCCATTCAGGAATCAACTTCTCATTTTTGTACAAACTTTTAAGTTACTTTACGATGATTTAGATGGGAGAAATGTGTGGAGCCAGATCCTTCTACAAGATGTCAAATAATCCTGTGGTTGGCCAGCTTTAAAGGGCAGCCAGCTGGGAACTGAGGTCCACTCCTCCGCCCTGCACCTCGCGGGGAGGGACACCGGCTGCCCCCGAGGTGACTGCCCTATGATCCTGTTTGGGGCTCCCACAGGCTCTCAGAGGCTCACGCTCTGTCAGTCCCCTGGGAGAGAAGGAAAAGGCAAAAAAGGGACAGGGACAGAGACAGAAGAGGCCCTCAAGGATTCGCTCTGGCTTTGGGCACACAAGAGCCATCTGCACCAATGAACTGGCATATGTGTATAGGAAGGAGACGGCCCCACACGCAGTCATTGCAGGTGCTCAGAACCAAGCGCTCCCTAACACCGTCTCCTTTGTCCTGCCAGGTGGGCCAGCAAGCCGCTGACAGAGGGAAAAGTGAGGCTCGAGGAGTCCAGGTTCTGTGCAAGTCCCAGAGCTCACAAAGGAGGGAGCCTGGGCCCTGTGTCTGGGGCACAGTCCTGTCCCAAACAGCTATGACCTGGGGGGCCATGAGACACAGGCCCTCACCTCCTGCCTGCTCAGCTCACATGGCTCAGTAACTACCTGGACAAGCTGGCAGGCTGGGGAGCTGGGGAACACAGCAAGGCAGGCGGGAGTGGGACAGAGGGGCTGTATGCTTCCCTCCTGGACCGGGACCAGCATGACTGAACTTGTAGGGAGGCCTCCAAGGCAGGTGGGGTAGAGGCTGCGCGTACCCTGAGCCCTCCTCTTCACCAGGAGCACAGAGAGCTCTGGGCAGGTCTCTCCTCTGGGAGAGCATCTCATCCAGGCAGGAAATAGGCTCCTGTGCCCAGCAGTTGAGGGGTACTGGAAGGGTCACAGCCACTCATGGCCAGGACAGCCCTTCAGAGGTGTGTGGAGCCCTGAGGCTGTGAGGGGTGAGAAGCTGAGTCTACCCGCTGCCCACAGGGACACATGGTATCCGGGAGCTCCCAGTGCTGTGCTGTGCTGGACACTGGGATGTGGATAAGACGAGATCAGAGCCAGGATCCTGCAGACGGCTGACAGCACAGCGTGGACAAAAGCTGATAAAAATACTGGATGTTTAAATTAAAAATATGCATTACAGGAAAACACGCACTGTTATTAATCCACCTCAGAATACTCCCCCTCACTTCAAATACACTTATTCCATTGTTCTTGCCACTTTCTGACACAGTTCTGGAAATCCTCTTTCATGTCTTTACAAGACATGATCATAAATATGGTGAATGCTGCTGCTGCGTGCCATCCCACAGAAGGGCAGGTCTGTAAATACCAGGTGTGTCCTCGCCCATCGGATTTATTCCCTGAAGCAGGCACTGTGTAACTTTTGCCTTGTCCTCAAAGCCAAAATGACCAGGCAAGGTAAACATTCTGAACTGACTCAAAAGGTCAAGGAAGCCACAACAGCACAACTACAGACACTCAGGAAACAGGATTTTCAGACACCCACGCCCCCAAACTGGGCATGTGCACAAACACCCCACAACCCAGACTCCAGACCACCAGTATGCGGCCCTAGCACAGCGTAGCACACGCAGACTGGCCCCACCCAGGATGCGTATGGCCTCAGTACAATTCACTGTGCCCGAGGGGAGACACTCCATCCAGAAAAGGCTCCCAACACAGCAAGACCCCTGGGTAGCCGTGGGGAAGCAGCACTGAGCCACAGGCAGAAAGGCCGGACCCATCAGGCCTCCTGATTCCCATGGCAGCCAGAATGGACTAGCTCTGGAGTGGGTTCACCTGGCCAAGAGAACCCCGAGACCAAGTCTCTGGCCACCTAGGACCCTGTTGGCCTCTTAGCTCAATGCTCACCGTGCCAGCAATTTAGGACCACAGATGAACCCAGGGCCTGCACTCAGGGAGGGTGCTCAGTAAAGTTGGATGGAGGAGCGGTGATGCAGAGGCTGGAGCCGACTACACGCACAAGCCGACCACTTGAAATCCAATGTTCAGGGAACGAGAGGCTGGAACAGGCAGATCTTCCCAGTGGCCCAGTGGCCCAGTATTCAGGGCACTTCCTCTCTGGTCCCACCACTATCACAGCAACCCATGAGGGACAGGACTGGGCCTCCGCTTCTAAGATGGGTAAACTGAGGAACCCGATGATGTGGGGAACTCTTTGGGAGCCAAGCCCAGATATCCTGTGGTGGTGAGTCAGATGAGAAAGACACCTGGCACATGATAGGTCTGCACCACACTGCTCCTCCTGTAGCGTGTGATGTTGGTGGCTGGGAGCCCACTAGAAGGGTCGGAGAAGGTGGAAGGCCCACATCCCCAGGTCAGAGGCCTCCGTTTAGGGGCTCCTTAGCAGCTGGAGGGAGCTGCTGGAACAGCTCTGCCCCTCTCTCAATGGCCCCACTGCCCACTGTGACACTTGGTTACAAGCAGGGTACCCGGCAGCCTCAACCATGGAGGGCCTCCAGAAGTCCCTTTCTCTGCTGGACCTCTGTTCTCATCTGTCAAATGGGCACATGTGAACCAACAGCCTCGTGCCTCTACTCAAGTGCCTGAGGAAACAGATGACTTAGCAGAAAGCAGAGCAGACAGCAGCAAGTTCCCAGCTGAGGTTTCAAAATCCCAGGCCTTGGGGCTGGATGAAAAGAACTCTGGAGACAGGGCTGAGTCACGTGTGGTTAATATTTCAAAGTTTCTGCCATAAACCCATCAGACAGCACCCAGCACAGGGCCTAGGACAGAACAAGTATTTGTGAAGATCTGTTACTGAATGAGAGGACTAAGTCATGAAGAGACAAGGTAAGGGCACAGCCGGCTGTCAGAGGTGACCCCTAAATTATCAGGGGTCTAGAAAGACCTTGTGGTGAGAAAGAGTGATTCTTCCTGTGCTCTCATCCCCAAAATGTTGTTCCAGCTGATCCAGGGACTCTGAAGGGGAAGCAAGACATGTAGAGATGGCTGAGGTCCTTAAAAGTGGGGAGGCTCTCAACTCTGCCTTTCCACCCCTGGAGACAAGTCCTAGAGTGATGCGACTGTTAAAATGAATGTCAACTTGATTGGATATTTGGGATTCACCCAGGAAATTCTAGTAAAATTCTTCCAGGTGTGTCTGGCTGAGTTATATCTGGCCCTTCACCTCTTCCTCCCTGGTGCTGTTCCCTAGCTCTGCTTCCCAAACTAAGCCTCTTTGTTCTGCCATTGTCTTCCACCATGATGTTCTATCCTTGGAGCAGCCAACCATGGACTGAATCCCTGGAAACTGTGAGCCAAATTAAACTTTTCCTCCTTTCAATTGTGGGTGTTCAGTATTGTGTCTCGATGGGAAAGTGACTTAACACAAGTACTGACAGCACCTCATCTAGGTTTATCGGACCTGAACCAGGGCTCCTCTCAGGCAGAGTGCAGACCACTTGGGACACCCCTGCAGGCAAGTTCAGGATGTCTCAGGGAGCCCCATTCCCCAGCAGCATGGAGGAGTCTAGAGTCTGAGCTGGCCTGAGGCAGGCTATCCATCAGATGGGGAATAGGTGCATTCTGCCCAGAAACAGTTAAGGTGGCCAGCAGCTTCAGGGTGGAAATGAGCTTGAGGAGCCCTTGGTTGTGTGTAAGTCTCCCATGTCCCAGAGATTAGATGCAAGTGAGAAAAGAGGGACAGATGGTGCTCTGTGAACTGCCAAGATGTGTTTTCTGGCACTTGGGGCTCAGCATAGGAAAAGAGCTCATGAAAAATTTACAGTGAAACTGTTTTTCCTCTTATATATTCCAGTTGTGCATTTCAGGTTCAGTGCTGATTAAAGTAAAACAGGGACTACTGACTGTCCCCCTCACAGGGTCTGGGACAGCTGACCTGGGTGGGCATACCTCGATTAAGTGTGCCATGCAGTCGTCTCTGTGCCTGGCTTTGTTTTCTCTTCACAGTCCCCTGGACAGAGTGGGGCATGGTAAACCCTTCTGCTGGTTGAGGATTCGAAGCTTCCAGAGAGTCAGGCTTGGGGCGCTCAAGGAGTAAGGGTGGCATCGGGAAGGACCCAGGGCTGTTGGGTCCCAAAGCCCTTGCCACATCCTTACTGTAAAAGAAATCAAAGGCAGAGTGGTCCACAGATTCAGGAAACATTGGGCTATAGGGAAGAAATGACTGGAAAGAAAGAACTAGATGTTTCCCCAGGACGTTTTCACCAAAAAAACAATACTAGTAGTAAAAACTACCACAATGAGTGTTGCTTCTTTTAAAATCCAACTCTCCGGTTGTTCAGCCTCATGAAGACTGGAGAGCTCTGAAGGATATGGGGACATGTCTCACCTCTTACCCTCACCTGCACCTGGGACATCCCAGGGCCCTACAAGGGAAACAGCCCCCTGCTGGCTGGGCAGCCTCCCAGCTCCTGAGCCAGTGAGAAACACCCTGAGGTCACCATAGAAAGAAGTCGCACAAGCCAAGGAGAATTGTGCTCACATGGGCAAAGAGGTCCTTGAGGGCATCTCTGTGTGGCAGCACTGAGAACTGGGGTTGAGGACAGGAGGAGTTTCTGGGAGCCCAGCCCACCCAGATGCCTGGCCCAGCACAGCCACACCACCCAGAATGTCTGGAACTCATTAGCATCAGATCAGGAATAATGTAAAATTAAAATGTTTGGCTTTGCTTTCTAAACTTCAGGAGGACAGAAAGAGAAAGATGCCATTGTGCTGAGCCACTGGGCTATGACTTGGGCACCAATAATGTACAGAAAATAAATTGCTGCTTTGCACTTGAGCCTGGCTAGGGCCCTGGGGCTGCCGGCAGGGCTGTGGACTCTTGAGAGCAAGGCCGTGCCTGCATGCAGGGGAAGCAGGAGAAGCAGGGTGCAGCCCAGGATCCGGGGTCCAGGCAAGGCCTCCAGCTGCTCACCAGCCAGGGTGGTACCAGGCTTGTGCCCCTCCTGCTCCTCTACTCACTGGGCTCTTTGTCTCTATCTTGGCCACTGCCCCACAAGCCCGTCAACCACCTGATGCTAGAGATTCTGAACCCATAAGCCAGTCCTTATGACTGCTCCAAAGCCATCAATGGCTCCCTACTGCCGTCAGGATCCTGCCCAGTATTTCCAGCCTCTGGCCATCTGATCTCGGTGAGGTTTCCAGCTGTGGCTGTGCCCTGCACTCCCTCTTTCCTCACTGGGTTTCAGTTATGCTGACTACCTTGGCTACCAGAAGGTCACACCTCTGCTTCTCACAGCTGCTCCCTCAAGAGTCAGGCCCTAGCTCGTCTGCAGAGGTTCTGGGCTTCAGGGCAAGTCCTGAGTCAGACTGCTGGGGATCCAAGCCTCACTCAATGTCAAGGTTAGCCGGAATCACGGCCCTCATGTTACAGGTGGAAGCATCAAGGCAGCACAGAGCAGGCAAAGCTTCCAAAGACCCCCCTGGCGCGGCTCTGGCAGGGCGCAAGCCCCTGCAGTCTTACGGCAGGCTCCTCCTGCATGCTTGTTCTCAGAGGCGGAGTATCCTCGCATTACCTGGGCTCACATTCAGATCCCCACTGCCCTTTCAGACTGTGGCCAGTGCAAGTCGCCTAACTCCCCCGGGCTTCGGCGTGCTTGCTGCATCCTGAGGCTACTATACAGGGCACAGTGTGGCACTGCCCCAGCAGGTCCTGGGCAGATGGAGACACTGAGGTCCAAGGCTACTGGGGACCGGGAATCTGACAGGTCTGGGACACAGGCTCCTGGCTCCCTGGGAAGGCAGCAGTATAACAGAGCACGTGGCAAGTCGTTCAGTCACTTCCAGCCGTTCATTCATTTCTTCCCTCACTGATTCACACAGCGAACGCACACAGCCAGACATCCATAATACACTGTCAGTGAAAAGCAAGCTGCAGAGTGTGATACCATTTCAAGAAAGTGTAATTTTGTCTAGGTAACCTTGTACTTCTGGAAGGAGTGTAATTCTCAAACGTGAAGAGAGATGTCTGGAAAAATCCCCCCAAATGGTTAAACAGTGATTAATTTTGAGCCATATAATTAGGGGTAACATTTCCTTTGCTCTTTACTTTGCTCTCTTCAACTTGCCATAAGAGGGACAGCCATACATGGCACCGTGTTTTGTATTTTATGCTGCTTTGTTCAAAGTCTGAAATAATTAGTGGAGAGGGCAGTACTTCCATGAACAGGTCCAGGCTGCAGTTCTAGACTCCTTGACCCAGATGTGCCCACCATCGATGAGGAACAAGAGAGGTGCGGGTCCGGTCTGGATTGGACCCTTGCTCCTATCCTATGCGACACGGACAAAGGGCCTCCCTCTGAACTCGGCTTCTGCACAGTAACACAGAGACAACACTATGACTCTCGGAAGGGATCTGATCATTAAAGAAGATATGGCTGGTGACCAAATTTCAAAATGGCAGG
>RJWT010043274.1:0-11984 GCA_004365215.1 Cuniculus paca | reverse complement strand
CAGGGAAATGTGGGGAGAGCTGGGGTGCACAGACCCGCCAAATTCAGATCCCTCAGCCTCGCTCTTCCTGGAGCTCCCCTGAGGACCTGTCGCTCTTGCTGACACCGGTGTGCACGGTTTTAAGGGGGCTCTGAGCAGCAGGGGAACTCGGGGCCGGGACCAGGCTGCACCCTGGAGTAGGGCAGAAGGTGTTGGACAACGCACCGGAGAATCCTGCTGGATCAGAACACAGCTGGACAGCTGTAAAACAAATGAGTAACAAGGGTGAGGGAGCAGTCACTCCCCTGGAAGTATCTTATCGCGGCCATTAGGAAGGAAAGAGTCGAATGATCAGACATCCGATCACACAGGTCCTGAAAGCAGAGTTCAGATCTCAACCTCCCAGGATGCCAGGCTCCAAGATTCATCCTGAGCCCCGGCGAGCACCGCTCACACCCCCACCATGGACCACAGAAAGCCAAGGGGTCCAGAGAAGTCTATACCTCAGGACACATTGTGTGCCCACAACACCGTGCCCAACCCAGAGCCCTGCCTTACAGGGCTGCCCCCAGCTTCCCAGGACCAGCAGACGCACAGGCTGTCACCGAAGCTCGTGCACCAGTGTTAAGGTTTGGATTAGAGATGGTTCCAAGAGGCCCCCAAGCCAAAGACGCAGCGGCCAGCCTGCCAGTCCCTGAGGAGGGGTCTGGTGGGAGGATGCGCCTTTGACAGAGCTATGGGGACCCTGGTCCTGCATCTGTCCTATTGATTCCTAGCCACCAGAGGTGGACAGGTTCCTTCCTCCACAAGTACCCACCATGAAGTCCTGTGTCAACATAGCTTCCAAGCCACTTCCGAAACCATGAGCCCAAAGAAACCTTTCCTCTGTGGAAGGTGATCATCACTGGTTTTCAGTCACAGCATCATCCACCAACAGCAAGTGGATTACACCAGGTGTGGGTAGCAGAAGGGCTTCCACAGAGGCCGGTCTGCAAGGCAGGGTCGGGACTGCGGTGCCCAAGGGGGCAGGAGGCACTGGCAGAAAGACGGAGCCGCAGACTAGGAAACGGACACACACAGTCTGGGGAGAGTGAGCAGTGCGAGGGAGGAGCAATGCAGACGGGCTGGCTATCACCCTGCCACTGCGCTGCTGCCGACCCCTCTGCCTCTGGGGCCATCGCCTCCCACTTCAGGGCAGGTATTTCCACACTGCTCACACCCAGGCCAGGGCTTCTCAGCCCGGACACCCTGGCACTTCAGCCAGTCGATCTTTGTCACAAGATCCCGCTGTGCACGTGGCGGTTTTAGCTGCATCCCTATCCTCTGTCACGGTGGCGGTACAGGCTCCCTCCCTGTCGCCACAGCCAAAAGCATCTCCCTCGAAGCTAGGTGACCCGCCAGGTTCATCACCCAAGTTTAGAGACACCGCTCTGCATAGGCTGGGTCGTCACCCCGCGCTTACCCGCTTGCCGGGCAGGAGCTCTGTTTCCAGGGAGGAAAGCGCAGCCTGAAGAAGCTCGGGGCTGCGCCAAGGGCAGCAGAGTCCAGGCCTCAGACGAGTCGGAGCGGTGACCTTACTCACCACACTGCCCTCAGTGCGCCGAAAGGCAGAATTCATGAGCCTTGGGCTTGTGCTCGTACAGGAATGGTATTTCATGCAGTAGTAGCACAACCCAGTCCTCCACTGTCAGTACCACTACTGCTAATAACAGTAACAGCAACCGTAGGAGTAGTGGGGATTTAAGCCAGGGAGATGGAATTATGGAAACTTAACTTCCTTCTTCGATGGCGTTAATTCGTTTCTTAGGTTCAACTGGGGTGGGGGTGGGGTGTCTGATGGGATTTGAGCTCCTATTTCTCAGCCCCTGTTAGAGAACAGCCCCGGGGAACCGCAGATGCTGCTTCCTTCCACAGCCCCACCCCCACCTCCACCCCCATCCCCCACCCCTGGCCCCTCGGGGCTTCCTGCTGCGGTCCTGGTTGGGCGGGGGGGGGGGGCGGGGCGGGGGGGGCAGCATCCTTGCTCACACCTTCTTCCTCCAGAACCTGGTTTCTTGGAAGCGACAAGATCACGCCCCTGCCCCTGACGGCACCCGGAGCCACAGCACCCTGTGTAGTCGACTCACAGTGGGGCCCGCGCAGCCGGGGCGCTCTGCCTCTGCGGGCCGAACCCGGACCGGGGCCGCCGAGGCGCAGCAGCGCGGCTGGCACAGGCTGGGCAGGGCCGGCCTCGCCTCGGTTCCCGCTCGCGTCACCTTCCCAACACGAATGGGGGAGGGGACAGCGACCCCACCCGGGCTCTGCACGCGAGGGCCCCCGCGCCGGGCCGGCAGCGAGCAGGGCCGCGACGTCATTGCGTCTCCTGTTTACAGGCCGGGAAACTGAGGCAGGCAGGAGTCCCCGAGCGCAGTCAGGGTAGGCCGAGCCTGGGCGGCAGAGGAGGGCAGGGCGGCCCCCGGCTCCGCCTGTGCGTCGCTGCCCCCTGCCGGCCGGAGCGCGCGCTGCCAGGGACGCGGTGGGCGGGACGCGGCGGGCGGACTGCGTCTCTGCGGCTGGCCCAGGGTTGCCCCAGGCCTGCGTCCACTCGCGCCCTGTTTCTTAAATGCATTGTAGAAAGCAGCAGGCAAACAGGGCCTCTTCAGCTTGGCGAAACAAAAACCTCAGGGAAAGGTGCTGGCCGCGCGGCTCTCCTAAGCAGGAAACCCCACGCACACGCCCCCTTCAGCCAAGTTAGCCTGGGGCAGCCGTGCGGGCGTGGCCGGGGTGGACAGGCAGACAAGCAGCTGCGGGCCGCAGGACTGTTCCGATGCAAGCCAAGCCTTTAACTGTTAGCAGCCTCTGTGTTCTGACAGCCTTCGTCAGAAGAGGAGTGAGCGTCCCCTGAGAGTCCCTAGGGCCTGGCCCTGCACGGAGGGGAGCTGGTCTGCCCTGATGCGGCAGGAATTACATCTTCATCTTATAGAGTTCCGAGCTCAGGTACTGGTCTGCAGTCGCTCAGCCAGCACAGAGCAATGCCCAGCTTCCCCACCTGAGCCACGGGGCTGAACAGCCTGCACCTCGCCCGGGTCTGCCTTGTCCGGCACGCGGACGTACGGGGGAGCCTCAGGATCCCTGATCCCATCAGCTCGGGGAGGGAACGCTGGCCCGCACTGTCCACATCGCGCAACCAGACAATGATCTCTCAGCCTTAAGAGCCAGCCTCTACTGCAGCCCAACAAAGGGCAAGAGAATAGTTTTTCTAGGGAAAGACGCTATGGTGAAGGCGAAATGGCATGGACTTCCCGGGGGGTGGGCAGGGGACCTCGGTGGTTCTGAATCATCCAGTGAAAACAAGCATTTTGCCATCTGGTAATCGCCATGGGGCCGAGGTGTCAATCCCCGCTCCTTCATCCTGCCCTCCTTAGGAAAACACTGGCCCTGGGTGGTCCAGATGGCCTAAGTTCTCTGCACAATGAACAGAGGCAGCTGACACACATGTGACTCCTTCGGCCACAGGAAGTCCTCCCATGCGAAAATACAGTCAAGAGATTTTCCTTCTAATGGCTCGGTAGAGAGTCAACAACTTCTGGGAAGGAAAACATTCAGAGACTTCAGAAACTCTCTGAGCACTGGCCCTTTCTCCTGGTGATTAATGAGTCCTAGGCAAGAAGGCTTTGCTCTTTTTGCCTCACAGCGTCCCTTCCTGTGACCAGCCTCGAAGAGCCATCACCCAACCTGGACAAGAAGAGGGCCTTTGACAATAGGCCTGGCTCTGTAGCAACTCGTGTCCTTCCTTCTTCCACTCATGCCTGTCCCTGACAGTAACTGTCGGTAGAAATGCCCAGTTTGGGTTTAATACCGCAATCCGGGGATCTCAGCTCAGCCCCACCACGGAGAGTCCCTAGCAGCCCTCGGCAAGGGGAGAGTCCAACGCAGGATGCCCGAACTTGCCACCGAGGGAGGGACAGTTGGGTTACCCCAGTTCTCCAAATCACAGGACTGCTTTAACTTCCAGTGGGCTCCTCAGGAGTCCTGGACAGCCTCCTGCTGATCCGCTTATCGCAGACTTGTCCTCTCCCCATGGCAAGAATGGAGAGGCAGTAAAACAGAATGAGAGCAGGACGAGAGGGACAGCCAAGGGTCTCCTTCAGCCAGCACAACACACACTGGCGTATGTGAGTTGGGACAGTCAGCTGACCTCTCTGAACCTTATTTTCACCATATGTAAAATAAAGATGATGAAAGTAGTTGTTTACTGTGATGATTCAACTATTAAGAGAACTTTCCTAACATATAAACATCCTTAAAATTTTTTGCTAATATAGTAATATCAATATTGATATTAATATTGGTGTTATTATTGATATATATATTGATACTATAAAAGCAAAAGCAGTACTTCTATCTATGTCTTTAAGTATACCGTTTGTTTTCTATGGTAGGGATTCCCAACCTCTGCACTACTGACTTTTGGAGCCAGATGACTCTTGTAGGGGGCAGTTTTGTGCATTGTAGGCTGCTTAGCAGCATCCTAGTCTCTACCAGCTAGATGCCAACAGCACTTTCCCATCAGCCGTGATGAGCAAAAATGTCTCCTGACATTGCCACATGTTGCTGGGGCTGGGGGTCCTCCCTGGTTGAGAACCCTGCTGTACTTTTCCTCAGGCCAGTCACGCAACTTTTTAACTTCCACTTTAATAG
The DNA here is from genome assembly GCA_004365215.1 of Cuniculus paca. Taxonomy (NCBI): domain Eukaryota; kingdom Metazoa; phylum Chordata; class Mammalia; order Rodentia; family Cuniculidae; genus Cuniculus; species Cuniculus paca. The sequence continues at coordinate 7,325 of RJWT010043274.1, read as the reverse complement.
TAAAATGTGACAGAAATCTACTTAACATTCCAATGATTACTAAGGATGAACACTTCCAACGTTGGCTCTTTTTTCCCCACAACCATATTAGATGCTATGTCCACCTATAGATGAAGAAACCAAGAAACCCAGGCCCACCTAATCACAGAGGTGACTAGACTAAAGTGAAGACCAGGGGCATGAATAGTACCTGCAAAGAGCTAGGACAGAGGTTCATGAGCAGATCCTAGAGAAGCAAGAGTCACAGGAAACAAACCACAGAGTAGAAGAACTATCTCAGACCTAAAGCACAGACCACAGAGCCTAGGGTTATCTGGGGCACATTGATGCAGGGGTGTAGGATCAGGCCAAAGCTCAAAGAAGTAAGGGACCAGCTTTGAGGTTTCTCGGTATTGTCGCCACCTGAAACTGAAGAACTCCATCTTCACGCCCATGGAAAGAACCTTCTCTCAGTCTACCGGGAGGAGTGTGGCCAGCTTGAAGAGAAAATAGGAACTGAACAGAAACAGCAGATGAATGCTACCGAGGGTCCCAAAGGGACCTAAGTCTAAGCCGGGCACTGTGGCTCCTGCTTATGGGAAATTTATGCCCTGAAGTCTGTCCCGCTGGAGCAAGGCAGGTTCCAAACACTGGCCTATTCATGGGGACTGGTATACACTAGGCCTCAGCAGGCAGGAAGGAGAGGGAAGGGATGAAGACCTGTGTGAAGCCCTGCTCCCCGGGCTCCAGGGAGAAAGAGATGGAAGTAAGGACGCTTCCTGCTTACTTAGAACATCAGAGCACTAAGCCAGGCCACCTACGTGACTGCCGGGAATAAGGGTTGAAAACAATTGTTCTGAGGCTCAGCTCTGCATTGATTGGCTGGGTAACATAAATGGATCATTTCTCTCCTCTAAGCTGCAGTTTCTTTAACTATTAGCACCTGCCTTGAGTAGCCAGTTGTGAAGTAACTAAGAAAGAAGACTGCGTGAACCACAGCTTAAACAGCTACTGTCATGAAAAAGAGTCTCGCCCCCTTCCTCTAAAGCAATAAGACTGGCTTTCCAAGGCCTGGCATGCAGGTTGCCATCCAATTGCAGGATCCACCAGTCAACCATCTTGCCCACCAAGAACTCCCATTCACAGATAGTCCTTTAATGCCACTCAATTCCAAGAAGGTCCCTTTGTCACACTGGTTCATTAGAAAGCTGCTTCCCCAGAAGAGTCACTTGAGTACAGTTCTCTACCAAAATTAGAAATAAAATCTAACTTTAGCTCAACACTCATGACTCTCATTCCTTGAGAATCCCATCACTGCCCAGCTCTGCTCTCATCAGCCTTTCCCCTCCCCAACGAAGACACAGACCCAGGGGAGCTCCCACCAGCCTTGCCAATATGCGCTTCCGGGACAGAGAAGATCCATCTCCCAGTGGTTCCAAGGACTAGATCCAAATATATTCTCAAACTGCTGTTTGGGAAAGTATGGTGCATTGGATTAAGCACACTTCCTCCTACCCCTGAGTCCAGGGGCAGCAGAGAGGGAAACATCCAAATGTTTCCCATTCATCCAAAAGGAACTCACTGAAACCCTGCTAGGCAGTGCAAGGCCACGACAGTCCTGCATGCTGGATCATTTATTAACTCAGTTTCTACTTGCAAGTATTAAGTTGTGTTTTCCTAACAACAAACCATCTCAGCCCTCATGATACTCACGCTTGAGCCAAGCCCAGAACCTTCACAATACACCATCACTGAATCAGCCTGCAATGCACTCCAAAGCCCTGGGAGGGCAGGGATTCGGTACCAAGCAACGAAAAAATCCAAAATTTGTAATGGAATTTTATAGTTAGGAAAAGTATATTTGCATAAAACTGTATTTCTATACAAAGTGCAGAATATGAAATGTGACAGTGTCTTCTTGATTTTTAAAAATGTACAAATAATGCCTAATCCTCACATAGTTGCATGGAATTTATTTGAATTTCTGTGGAGTATAACAGGTTTGTGTTCATCAAAAGAGGAACTGAGGGCCCAGTTCAAACCCCTGTATCAGACTGTGCCTCCCCCAGTTACCTAAGCCAGAGCCCTTTTCTATTCCCCCTCTAACTTTGCAAGTAAGACATTTTTTTCTGTTAGAAAAAAAAAAAAAGTAGAAATAAAAAAGAGGAACTGAAATTTGAAAAAAATAAAAACACTTGTATAAGGGCTTATGTCTAAAGAAAATTTAAATATGTTTTATGATGATTACTTTCTTGCCTCTTAATTTCAAGAAATGTTTGCTTTATAAGTGGAAAATTATTGTTTGAAATTTTCTACAATTCTCACCTAGCCAGTTGAAATGTCTTCCTGTTTCTTCCTCCCCATTTTTTAATCTAGTTTCAGATAAGCCCTTTAGTCCCTGATTCAGTACCAATTTATAGGTATTTAATTCCCAAGTCAGTAGAAGAAAAAGAATTACAGAGCCAATGAGAACAATGCAGTGCAGCTTGACCACTCCAACCGCTGGGTCATTTGAAACCTGACTGCTACATCTCTCAGACCCTCGCCACCCTCTATCTTGCTGCCAGTGCTAGAAGATTTCATCTTCTTAACACCCCTGAAAATGGAGCTCCCCAAAAGGAGACATAAGTTAACCTAAGAATGGGGCAGAACAAAATTTTCAGGAAGAGCAAAGAGCACAGACTTAACAGACCCAGGATAGAAAAACCAAGTTTCCTTGATTTTACATGGTATCTCCCAAAGATGATGCCTTTTAGCTCATCAGTGTGTTTTCTTACTAAATAAGAAAAAAATCAGGAAGGCACAGCCATCTCTACGTTGGAGCACGAGTGGGGAGAGAGACAGAGACAGAAAGACAGAGAGAGAGAGATCCTAATCTATAAAACCTAAGTATGTTACCTTACACAGCAGAAGGAATTTGCAGATGAGGTCCCTATGTCAGGGAAATTCGCCTGCATCATCCAGGTGGGCCTGTGGTAATAATAGGGTCATTATCATTAACTGAAGGAGGAAGGAGAGTCAGAGATTTTAACACTGTTGGCTTGAATATGTGGCACCCTCTAGATGTTCCAAATAGCAAGAAAGTAGATTCTGCCTCAGTCTTTCCAAGGAAGCCAGTCATGCCAATGCCTTGACTTTAGCGCCCTAAGACTTATCTTGGATTTCTGATCTCCAAAGTTGTAAGAGAATAAGTGTTGCTTGAATCCCTTATATTTGTGATAATGTGTCACAACAATGATAGAAAGCAAATAAAATTGCCTTGGGAAAGTCACATGCCAAGTGACCACGCTATAGTGTGTGTGCATTTATCTGCAATCCAAAGCTCTGTTTTCTAGAAGAAAGAACGGAAAAGGTGGAAAAGGTCTTCACGGTCTGATCCCTCTCTGTATTAGTTATCTGTTGCTGAATGCCAGTTTAGCCCAAAACATAGAAGCTTGAAAAGGTACACACTTGTCACCCCACAGTTCCTGTGGACCGGGAATCCAGGATCTCTGCACAGGTACAATGGCTCAGGCTCTGCGCCAGACTGCAATGAGGGTGTCAGCTAGCCACAGTTTTCTTGACAGTCAACGGGGAAGAGTCCACTTCCATGTTTACCTGGTAGTTAGGATTCAGCTCCCCCTGGGCTTTTGGACTGAGGGTGTAACTCCTCACTACCTGTTGACAGAGGCTGCTCCCAGAATTTTTGTCACTCAAGCTTCTCCAGTAGAGCCACCTACTTCATCCACAAGCAAGAGTGGGGACCTGCAAGCAAAACAGAAGTCACAGTCCTGGAAGAGCTAATCATGGAAGTGACACCTATCATCTTGCTTGTACTGTCTCTCATTAAAAGTAAATCAGCAGGGCCACCAACACTCAGGGAGAGGAACTACATGAGGGCACAAATAACCTACAAACAAGGATCATTGGGACCATCTGGGAGTCTAGGGAAGCCAGACTGTACTTCTCAGTTCCTGCAGGGCAGCCACCTTTCTGAGTTGCAACCAACACAATGTGAACAGCCTGGTGTGTGACATCTCCAGAGTCACTTCCCTTCCCCCAGCAGGATGCAGAGGTGACCTTGGAAGGCGCATGTTGAAATGATTAGTCTAGGAGGCACAAGAAACCCGAGATGAATCACAACTCACCAGGAGGAGCAGACATCTACCTTAGGAGCACCATTTTGGACTTTAGATTTGCAAAAAGAAAAATAAACTCTCTATCCTGTTTGACCCATTATAGATCTAAAGATTATTGCTGCTACCTTAATATCACCTAACTTGCATCCCCAAGAGACTAAGGAGTAGAAAGGGTCACAAGAGATGCGGGAGTGTTACTCTGTGGAGGGCCACAAAAAACCTAATGGCCCACATGGGCAAGGGCTATGCCACAGGTGGCAATCAGCTCCCCATAACATCCACACAGTCCACACACAGCCTTGATTCAAATAGGGTAAAGTTTACCCTCCCCCTCAAAACAAATGATAAAATTCTCCATGGGGATGTACTTTTTATGGAAAATGACAATGCCTGGAGTCTTCCATACAATTTAGAACCGCATGACAGAAAAAAACCCCAATGCAGAGAAAAGGAGGACTCTAAAGACAGAGAAGTAAGGAAAAAACTAAGATCCATTGAAAAAATACCCAGAAAGTCACAGAAATTATAGGGACAACTCCAAAGGCGCTGTCAGCCATTGAGTGGGGTTTTAATCAAATTCAACTAAATCTTCCAGGAAGACCATAGTCCTAAAGGGCTTCATGTGGTAGAGCTCCAACAAACCAAAGAGGAACAAAGACAAGCACCGAGGTGTATTCTAGGAAAATGCTCATATGTAGCAATCTGCAACTTAAAACTAAGCAGCACAGCCATAGGATGTGGCCCGAGCTCTTGCAGTTTCTTAAGTGCCACTACAAAACGTCCAGTGAATGATCTCAGGACTAACAATCACAGGATGAATCTCGAGGGAGAAATCCGGAGGATAGGACACATTCCAGGAAACTTCCATCAAGAGTATGTGTGCTACTGGCTGACTCCAGTCCATGGATAACATTTCAACAATTTTTAACAGCATAAATTTTTAACACCATGTCATTTGTTAGCTTATAATTTCCAGGGAGTAAAAATGTTCAAGTCGTGCCACAATCCACAGTCTCACCTACATTGTCATCTTATGACTCTGGTTGATCCTCACAATGAAATGGACTGTGAAAACAAAGTCAATGACATCCTGGAGACCTTCAGATTCAACTGGTGGACTGAAGGTGGTCCCAAAAGGAAAGTTTCAGAGGTTTCAACAAGCAGCGATGAGTCGGGGTGATTGCACAGCATCTGCAGGGAAGGACTGGAGGGGGCATTAATCATGGAAGTGTTCATTACTCAATTAACACTTGTATTAATCATGCTTATTATAAAAGAGAGCTAACAAAAGCAGGGAGAGTTGCTTATCTCAGCAGAAAGCAGCTCGCTCAAAGATGACCTCATCTTGATTTCAGAATGAGTAGCTCCCAATGGCCTAGCAAGAAACTATATGCTGGTTGTGACATGTATGCTGCCTATTCTTTATGTGTATTCTTTGTTTTACCCAAAGACTATACATCAGATCAGATCAGATCAGATCTGATTAGATAGATCCAGAAATGGACAGACTGACCAAACAGTTCACCTATGCTTTAGTGGGAAGGTGTGTGGACGGCTAGGGGTGATGAGAGAGCAAGGGGCCTCACCCATACTGTTTAAAAAATTAGCTAAGATCATTAAAGCCACTTTCACACTAGCATCACCCAGTCTGCTAATATGGCCTGTAGCTGTCCTACTAACCCGTGCCAAAAATAAAATACAGTCTCCACTGCTAACAAGCTTCTTTGCTTCTCAGCTACACCTGCAATCCATTAAAACTCAACTGAACATAAGGCATTCTATTTTTCTTCAGACTTTGCCTGATAGAACCTTCCTACTCAGTCATAACCTTGCCATTTAAGCCATAATTTATGTCCTTCTCTTCTTTTACCTTAATGTCAGATTCCAATTTTATAAGCCTATTGGTATGAATGCCCTTTATTTTGAGATGTCCCATGTCTTAGTTTCTTTTCTCACTGCTGAGACAAAATACCCGAAACCCCAAATTAAGGAAAAAAAAGGTCTATTGGGTTCACAGTTTGTAGAGGTTTCAGTTCATAATTGGCTGGCTCCAAGGCAAGATGGCTTTGCAGAGGGGCAGCAGCCCATGGTGGTGGAAGACAGCAAAAGCAATGAGAGGGAAAAAGAGAGAGGGTGAGGGAGAGAGACAGAGAAACAGACAGACAGAAAAGCCTCTTTCTGTGCCCTGTAGTGTATCCAGCCTGCTGGGATTAGGGAAGTACCAGTCCATCAGTGGACTGATCCAGCAATCACCCACCCTCCATCCCAGCATTCTTCATTCCAGCTTTGCACCATGAATCAGTTGCACACTGTAGATTCAACACTGCTGAGAAAGAATCCTATGACCACGTGAGGCTTTGGGGGGGATACCTAGACACAAACCATAACATGTCGAGTCTTGGAAAAGATGATTTTTTGAGTGAATGAGGAAGTTTCAAAGAAAGACCAGGGTCACTGGGGTCTGTCCTTCATCCGTCACGGCTAATTATGGATTCTTCAGTGTGCTGCTTCAGTTTGGCCTTACGAGTTCTGGGAACCTTTTCTCCCTTCCTGTATTAACTGTGTCTCATTGAAGATCCATGGGTGCCAAAGACCAGCCCTCTCTGTGCGATGCTCCTGACCCTGCTGCAACTCTTCCCATGCTTAGGGCCTTAACACCATAGCAGTGACGCCCAGTACTCATACAGCATTTGCTGCACACCAGATTTTAAAATTAGCACTCGGACATCACCTCATCTAACCTTCCTTGCGACCTTTGGAAGCAAATGCTGTTACTACACTACCTTAGCACACATAGGCTAGGTAAATTTTCCAAGGTTTTAAAGCCAGTGAGTGATGGAGCCACATTCCAGCCAGCCCCTAGCAGCTTTGCACTTGGCTGCCACACCACAGGGCCGTAAAGATACACAGTCAAAATGAGCTTCCCCAAATCACCCTTTCCTGCCCCTGCTAGCTCTTCCAAAACTTTACTTCAGCGAGTGGAGACTATAACACTTCACACGCTCCATGACCTCAAATTTTCACCTCTCGCTCCCCACCCCCATTCAAACTGAGTGATTCTGCCACCCAAGTTTCACTCATTTGGCCTAGAACACTTCCTGTGGCTTTTTAGGTCTTTATTGCATTAAAATGTCCTATCCCTAGTTACTTATAAGTGTTTCCATGGGAAGGCTAGATATGGAAGCTTCATAATTACACGATTGTTATGCTAAGTAGTCTGACAAGTTC
>RJWT010043273.1:0-11966 GCA_004365215.1 Cuniculus paca | reverse complement strand
AATAGCAAGCTCAGTGTCAGGAAGCTTTTCTTCTCTTCTTTCGAGAGTTTTTATAGCTTCAGGTTCATTTTTGTGGTATCGTGTAGGACAATTTCATTCTTTCGTGTGTGGATATCCAATTTCCCCAGCACTGTTGGTTCGATAGACTATTCTTGCCCCATTGTATAGTTCGGGCATTCTTGTTACAGATTATTTATATTTTTGTTTTTCCCCAGCTGAGTTCTGTTTTGTTGGTCTATAATCCATCTTGGTCCCCATATGTTTTGTTTACTGTGCGCTTGTTAGAAAATGAAGTCAGGAAAACTGCAGACTCCAGTTTTGTTTTTCTTTCTCAATGTGTATCAGGTGTTGGTGGGCCTTTATGGTTCATGTGAATTTTAAAGCTTTTTTCTATTTCTATAAAAATTAGGATTGTCATGTTTGCATTGAATATGCAGGAAGCTTTGGGTAGTATGAACATTTTAAAAGTAAGTCTTTTAATCTATAAACATGGGATTGTTCCATTTATTTTTAATCTTCATTTTATTGTAGTAGTGCTTTATCAGTTTCAGTGTCTAAGTTTTTGGGCCCCTTAATTAAGTTGATTAAATATTTTAGTTTTTCATGCTATTGTTAATGTGTTTTTTGTAACACTGGCTGTTGAATTCAGAGGTGCTCTACTACTGAGTGACATTCCCAGCCCTTTTTAATTTTTATTGTGATACAGGGTCATGCTAAGTTCCTAGGCCAACTTTAAACTTGCAGTCCTCCTGTATATACTTCCTGCGTAACTGGGATATGCCATTATAGGCGTGTATCATTGTGTTCAGCTAATGTTCTTAATTTCTTTTTGTATTTTTATTTATTTTTAATATTTATTTTAAAGAGACTAAAACCAAGCAAAATAAAACAGAATAAAGCCAATCAAAACAAACCAGTGTGAGTGACACAGGACTTCAAAACATTAGGAAGTCAACAGTGGTTACCATAATGCCTCTTGCTGTCTTCAAAATAGCTGCAGATACCTTCAGACATAGTAAAAATCAAACAAAACAGAACAGAATAGAACCAATAAAAACAAAACAATGAATGCAATAAAGGACTTCAAAACAAGATAATAGTAAATCCAAAATGGCTACCATATATATCTTGTTATCTTTGTTTTTTTGTTTTTTTTTTTGCAGCACCAGGGATTGAACTTACAACCTTGTGCTTGCCAGGCAGGCACTTAGGCTGCTGAGCTAGATCCCTGGCCCTTATCTTGTTATCTTTGAAATAGCTGCCCATGTCATTGGATATAACAAAATCAAAACAAAACAGAAAAAAACCCAACCCAATAAAACAATGAAAATGATATAGGACTTCAAAACAAGATGATAGGGAATTAACCATGGCTTCCACCTTCAGAAGAAGATCCCCCATAGATGCCACACTGCGTACCATTATCTTCTGACTAGATGATCAGACTACCAGCTTAGGACCTGCAAAGTCGGTGAAACACTAAACAGTACAAGCATTAAATTGTATTTTACCTCAATAGCTATCATCACAGCCCATGTTTCTCTGGATCAGCCGGTTGCATATGGTGACGGGGCGGGGAAGGGGGGAGGTTGGCTCTTGTTGTTTCCCAACCTGTGCACTGGAAGGGGCTGGCATCTGGCTCTCCCCTCAGTGGCTTGCACATGGCACTGATTTGCAGGGAGGTCTTGCTTCTTGTATGTTTATTTCTGCAGATGTTCTGTGTTATTGGCATGAGAAATTTCTGGGGGTCTCCCCCTTATCTTGAGCTTCAGTTTAATAGTTTCACTATTATTGCCCCCTCTCAGGGGCACATTGTCTGGCTTCTTAGGTCTTCCTCTGAAATCTGTGTGGAGGATTCCATGAAATCACAACTTGGCATTCTGCATTCCTGAACAACCAGAGTCATGTGGGGGGTGTGCAGATCTACTGCTTGCTTCAGGAGTAGTTAGGCCCCTTTGTACTATCACTGCAGAGGTCTCTGAGCACCTCAGTGGTTGAGTGTAGTGAAATGAATCCTAAAGAAATAATTTCCTAGAACTTCTCAAGCAGTGGTCCTAGGGCTCTTTTCTCGAAGAAAAGTTTACACTTTTGCTCCCTTGAGCTTGCCATGGTGGCCTTTTGCTGTTTCTTAAGATGCCCTCAAGGCATCTTCTTGTACCTGTACAAAGTGCTTAGTGTCTTTTAATGGGGCTAATTTCTTCAGCAAGCAAAAAAGCTCTGTTGGTCTCAACTTTATGCATGGTTTCTTTAGGCCAAAATTTAAGTTTATAAAATTTTTCTGATGTGTTTTGTCCATGATTTTCATTGTAAAACTGACTAAAAGCAGCAAGCAGTACCCATGCCACAAACAATGTTAAATTACTTTGAAATTTCTTCTGTTTAATTTTAGACTCCCGCAAAGTCTTAGGAACATGGGAAAAATGTGGACAATTTTTTTTGCTAGAGTGAAACACACATGGCCTCTAGTCTGATTGCTAATGATGTCCTTGTTCCCAGCAGAAACCTCATAAATTGGCGTTTACTAAACCCATTTCTTTTTTTTCTTCCATTTTTATCAGTACTTGTTTGCCATACATAATGATCACGTTCATTTTAAGAAGTTAGTATATGTACATAACACATTTTATTTCTTTTTCTTTTTTTACCCCCTTTCCCCCCTACCTCTCCCCTTTCTTCTCATAGTCCTCTTCCTTATGTCAGCATTCTGGTCTTCTGGACTGCAACCAAAATCTCACATCAGACCCTACTTAACAGCATTCTAGTGCATCTCTGGTCTACATCTATAAATTTTCCAAAGCTTTCCAGCAAACCATTTCCAAAGTCTTCTAAATTACGTGGTCATGTGTAGTCACAGCAGCAACCCTACTCTCAGGACCAATTTTCTATACTATTCAGCTTTTCTCTTTCTCAAACAAATTACCCAGCAAATTAAAGACGAGATATATATGTGGCTCACTATTTTGGAGGACCCAGTCCATGGTTGGATGGGTCTAATTAAGGGTATCATAGTGGAAGGCCATTAAAAAACTACTTATTTTATGGTGGCCAGAAACCAGAGCAGGGGAACTGTACTAGAAAGGAAGGAACAAGAGACCAGATACAGATTCCAAGGTCATGTCTCGTCATCCACTCAGAATTGCTCAGTAGTAAGCTTTACATGAGAGGATTGAACACCGGGGATAAGATACAGTCCCTACTATGTGCCCCCCGTAGACTTTCTCCCTTCAGCCAGGTTCCATCTCCTAAGTTCTTATTACCTCCCAGTAGCTTATCAAGTTTTTTATTTATCAGTGGATTATACCACTGATGAGGTCAGAAGCTAAATGATCCATCCTTCTGAAGCACTCTACCTCTAAAAATTGTTCCACTGGGAACCATGTTTTCAACATGTTACTCTTTGGGGGTCATTCCAGATCGAAACAATGTGGTAGATCTATGTTTAGAATTTTCTACATGTAAGGTCATGCCATCTGTAAATAGAAATAATTTAATACTTCCTTTTTCAGTTTGGATGCCTTTTCTTTTGCTTATGCCTAATTGTTCTGGTTAACATTAGTTTGAATATAAATGGTAAGACTGGACATTCTTCTCTTCAGATTTTACAGAGAAAGCATCAGTTTTTACCACTGAATATGATGTTAGCTATGGACTTTTCATATATGCCTGCAGGTACATTCCTTATATACGTAGTTTATTGAGATTATTTATAATGAAAGGATGTTTAATTTTGTCAAACTACATCTATTTAGATGCTCATATGATTTTTATCCATTGTTCTGTTAGTGTGATGTATCACATTGATTGATTTTCATGTGCTGAACCATACTTGAATCCCAAGGATAAATCCCAATTCATCATAGATTCTGATCCTTGTCATGTTCTACTGAATTCAGTTTGTTAGTGTGTGTGTGTATATATATATTTTCTAACAATATTAGTCTATAGTTTACTTTTAATGTCTTTTTCTGGCTTTTTCAAGGATAATACTGACCTTACAAAAAAAAAGTTTGGGACTATTTTCTTCTCTTCAGCATTTTTTTTTTTTTTTTTTTTTTTTTGCAGCACCGGGGATTGAACTCACAACCTTGCATTTGCCAGGCAGGCGCTTAGGCCGCTGAGCTAGATCCCCAGCCCTTCTTCAGCATTTTTGGAAGAATTTCAGAAGGGTTGAGATTAATTCTTTAAATGTTGAGAAAAATTTATCAGTAAAATCATCTAATTCTGGGATTTTCTTTGATGTGAATTTTTGATTACTGATTGACTGTCCCTACTAGACACAGATATGTTCATAGGTATTTCTTCAAGATTCAGTTTTGGCATGTTGTATTTTTCTAGACTTTCATTCATTTTATATATCATATAATTTTGTTTATAGTAATGTATCCTTTTTATATAATTTTTAATTCTGTATTTGGATAATTTATTTTGGTTTTGCTATTATTTTATTGGCAAAAAGCTATAGCTGGATGTATTTGACTGGTCTGTCTAAATTTAAAATATCCAGTTTTTATGTTCTATGCGTGGCGGAATTTTAAATAAAATACTATTTCTTATGATTTCAGTAATACCAAATTATTTCTACCACTGTATCCTGAGATGTAACACAAAAAAAAATACTACTGGAACTCAGTGTTTAAAATTAATGTAGTAGTCCACTCATCCCCAGAATATTTCCTATTCTGAGTGGTCTCTAAACATATTAGAATAAAATGAAACTATAACATGAGTCTGTTTAGGGATCTATTTGGGAATTTAGGTAAGTGAGTTTTTCTTCTTGGCCTTCCTTCAACTGGATTGCTTTAAATGAATTTGATTTACCTAAATTGTTCTACTTACCTGTTATAGATGTTACACAAGATCTCAAGAAAGTCTCTCCTAGTATTTGATTTCACTGATACATAATAAAGTGTTTACCTTTTTCTCCTAAAGCTTGTGCAAAAATTGTTTGTTGTTAATCAAAATGAGATTTTAGAACCAGAAATGTTCTTTTAATTCTTTCTCATAGTTAGGCATATGTAAGCATACAAACTATATTTGAGTACTTTACAATTTTCTTTTCAATTCTGCATGTGATGATATGTTACTGATCTGCTTACAGGCAACCAAATTGGGGAAAAGTAGTCTTCAGGGAAATATGTACTGTGTAATTATTTAAGTATGTTTTCTCTAATGAGATACTGTAGGTAGTGATAAAGCAGGTCTGTGTTATGACTATTAACTTATTGTCCCTGATTTCACGAACTGCAGTGTTATTTCCTGTAACAATGTGGAAATTGAACAGAGTGTAAAGGGATTTATAACAGAGCAACAGTGCACACAGTACCTGTTTTCTCTTTGCACTTGCCTGCCATGTGCAATTACAAAGCGCTTTCCTACATGCCACCCTATCTGATCCCTGCCCTGTGCACATCTGTAATCTCATGTTGCAGGAGAGGCTCCAGAGGTTCATGGGACATAAAGGAAGCTCAAGTCTATAACCAAGGTTTCTCTCTAAAACTGAGCTCTTCACCCAGTGTTTTATAACTTCCTGTTTGTAAAACAAATCAAAGGAACAATTCAAATCTACATGCTGTTATAAACTGAATTTCCTTCTTTTCCAGTTTTAATCAGTGAGGCTTCTTAGATGGTTATATTTGCCTTTCTACCCTCAAAAAACTAAACAGATGGGTTTAATTTTACCCATTGAATTATGTCTCGAAGCTGTGAAACTGTTACTGGGAATACATATTCCTGCCTGTGCTGTTTTCCCATAGGGGGATGTTGGGCAGCCTAACTCTGCTGGTCTCGTCCACCTTCTCTTGCTATTACCAATAAATAGGAAGTAAATCTTCTGATCAGTGAGTCTGACACTGGTGTCCATTCTTGGGTTGCAGACGTTTTCTGGTTTCTGCTGTTTGGAATGGTGTGTCTGTGGATCTGAGGGGCACTGGGTCCCTCCCTAGGCCAATGTAAGCATAATGGGGTGTGTCTGGTCCTGCAGAAGGTGCAAATGACTAAGCCATGTGCGGCAGGAAGGCTAAGCTTTCTCACAACATGCAGTTTCACCAACTCCCAGGACCTAACCAGCACTTTGCTACTGGGAACCCGGTCAAGAGTCCTGATTGTTTGTCTTAAGAGCATAGCGAGAAAAAATAAAAAACAGAGACAAGTATAGTATTGCATCATTGACTGGGAAGTCATTGTCTCCAGATGAGTTCTCCACTCCCCAAGCAGCCACTATTTATTAGGTGTGTACCGTGATGGGCAGGGCTAATAAAGGATTACAGTTTGGCAGAAGACTCAAGAGGGCGTAGATGATCATATGCTAAGAAGGGTCTTGTCCTTGAGTGTAATCCTGGGATGACTCAAGAGGGCATTGTCTTGGTTACTTTTCTCTCATTGCTGGGACAAAACACCTGACACTCAAAGTGAAGCAAGGAAAGGTTTATTGAGCTTACAGTTTCTGGAGATTTCAATCCATAATCAACTGCTCTAAGGCAGGGTGGCATGGCACTGGGGCAACACTTCAAGGCAGCAGCCAGAGCAAAAGAGCAAAAAGCCTCTTCTCTACCCTTATATTGTACACAGGCCACCTCCCCCCTTCAAGGTGGGTGTAACACCCACAAAATCTCCTTCTCCTCCTTTGTACAGGATGAGGATATTTACAAAGTAAGAACCCTGGCTCCCTGCTGAGTCTTAGTTAAACTTCTAAACTTCTCAAGTTGACACAGTGTATCAGCCATAACAGGCATAAATGATCATATGCTAAGAAGAATCAGTGGGAAATCTCAAATAGGAGGTATTGATAATCCCAACCCTCCATTTTATCTTCCCTTAGGGAAGTATGCAAAAATTAGCCATTGTGAATTAGTGGTCCCCAACATACCCCCCCCTTTTTTATAATTGAAGCAGTTGAAACAGTGTGTAGCATATACAGCTTGAGCTTTTGTTTGTACTTTTCTGCTGGGTGTTTAAGCTAAAGTGAGACCTGTATTAATAAAAAATAACTTCTTTGCTATCTCTCAAGGTCAATTATGTTACCTCTGGAATTACCTTGGAACCGTGCACAGCACCTCTTAGTGCATCTGTCAGTGTCAACCATTTGGATGAGTCACAGCCATTGCTTGATCAAATTGCTTTCTGTGAAAACTTGTGAGACTTCTCTCCTGGTGACTCTCCTTAGGCACACTACACACTGATGATCACTTTCCTCAGTGGTCCCATAATCTCCTTGATCAGAAGATCAGGGACTCACTGAGTATAGAATGTCGCAGCAGAGGTTCTCTTGTGTTTTCGGTCCTCATGACCTCAGAGGGCTAAGGCCAAAATACTGGTTTTCTTTTCTTTTAGCTTGTGTATCTTTCTAGTTTTTGGTCTCCAAACCTCAGTTGTTGAACATCCAGAAGAAAAGATTGGTAATAGGACAGTGCAATAAGGCGGTAAGCTAAACATTACTACTTATCTGAATATCAGACATCTTAGAACATAAAATAGAACTATTATTTTTCATCAACTATGGAAGTCCTAGCATTTAAATCCCTGTGCAATGAGAACAGTTACATATTTTAAACAGAAAATTAGAAATCAAAACCATACTTATTCTATCATGACAATTATGACATTTTTGTAACAACCTGAATTTCCATTTTGACAAAAACCCCTTTTAGTCAATCATCCGTATCTATAATGTAAGAAATTTTTATCTAACTCGTTGACCTTTGTTGGACTGTACATCACATAACTGAGTTACCAGCAGAGGTCTGAATATGAAACAAAAATCTATTACATAAATAATCCATTTTACAATTTGGGAGACCTGTACATCTGGAGGCATGAATACATTTAATGCATCATGAGGTTAGTAACAATTAATTGTCATAGCTGCATGAAAACCTTTGTACCAGAGCACCTTTAAATAACCTTATCATCTTAGAAAATTTAATCTTTTGTCACTGACCAATGTGAACATATCACAATAATGTATTTTAAAGAAAATTTAAGCTGGGCATGGTGGCTCACGCCTGTAATCCCAGCACTCGGGAGGCAGAGACGGGCATATCGTTGTGAGTTCAAGACCAACCTGGGCTACAAAGTGAGCTCAAGACCAGCCTGAATGGCATAGTGAGACCCTGTCTCAAAAACACCAGGGCTGGGGATCTAGCTCGGCAGTCTAAGCCCCTGCCCGGCAAGCTCAAGGTTGTGAGTTCAATCCCCGGTGCCGCAAAAATAAAAAAAAAAATTTACTGGGGTGTCTCCCATAAGGCTGTGGAGATTATTGGGGCTCCCTATTAATGGACAAGGACTGAAGTAGTTTCTCCAGGCAGCTGCTTCCTTATTCATCAGTTGGAGTCCTGTGTAATAGTTCCCCCACGCCTGAAGGGTCCCTCAAAAATTTCAAAATTGCAAAAGAAAAAATTATTTTTTGAGCTCAATTATAACAGCTGTTTATGGACTCGACAGACAAATACATACAAGACAGTTCATAAATTCAGAATGCATTCAAATGTATTTGGCCAATTTGAATTATGATGGCTCTTTTATAGTTTTCATATTTGTAAGTATAAATTAGACTAGTCAGGACATTTTCTTAGGTCAATGAACCAAGATCTCTTGTAATACAAATTAGAAAGAATTAAACCTTTTAATGTGGGCTCTAAGCTGATGGTTTATCTGACTGGAATTTCCAGCTATACAGGTTACTCACTGTTGTTTTGATAGCCATACTTATAGCATAGTCATATCTGATGGCAAAAACTGCTGTTTTTATAGCCACATGTAACTGTTTCTGCTAATGTGACAGGCTGTTAAAGGCAGTTTTAACTGTCTAAGGGTGAACACTGAAGCAGTTAGGAGAGCATGCATTGCAAAAAAATTTTTTTTCAGGTGATTGAACTAAACTCAGGTTGTTAATTAGGTGACAAATCTGATGAGTGATCTGCTGCAGGCCTTCCCAGGGCTGTGGACAATGTGCTTCCGGGTTCATTGTTCGCGGTCTTGGTATAGGGTTCAATGTTTTGCACAGGTGGATTGATTCTGATCAAGATGTTGTTCCAATGGATGTAGGGAGTCCTCTTTCATTGGGTAAGAGGGGGATTCCTGATGCTTAGGTACTGGGAGGTGTGAACCAGTGGTTTGAGGTCTCTGTCCTTGAGTGTGATGCTGATGATCCCCTGTGGAGCCAGCCGGTCCATGGGCGTATGCATATGGATGGAATCCATAATGTTTCTCTATCTCCTGTAAGAATACATGTGTGTCCTCTGCCCCAATTTAACAGTGATGCTGGGCCATTCCAAACACCCTGTTTGGAAGTTCCGCCAAGCTACAGGGGGTAAAGATCTCTGAAAGTGGTTAGATTCTTATGCCCAATCTAACATGGCTGGTGGCAAGTTAGAATTAGGAGCAGGATTCAGGAAGTTTAGAACATATGTAGCAAAATTTAAATACATTTGAGGAGAGCTCTGACCTTGTATTTCTCCTTTTGTTTAGCTAGCTAATTTTTAATTTAAGATGAGTGTGCTCAATTATTGTCTGACCTTGGGGATCATAGGGGCCCCTGTAACAGGCTTTATATTCCAGTTATCAGGAAAACTCTGAAAGTGCCTGCTGATATAGGCAGGACCATTATCAGTTTTTATTTTCTGTGGCACTCCTAATATAGCAAATGCTGACCTACAATGCTGTATGACATGTTGACTTCCTTCACCTGAATGACAGGTGGCATGGATCATGTGTTAGAAGGTATCTATAGTGACATGAAGATACTTGAGTTTGTTAAAAGAGGCTATATGGGTAATAGCCATTTGCCATAACTGATTGGTTCTAAGGCTTCTAGGATTGCAGCCTTGTTGAGGAACAGGCCTTGGAATGAGCTGGCAAGAAGGATGACATCCCTCTCTGTCTAGCTTGAGTTCTGGTAATTTTAAATTCCTTTCTCAGAGCTCTAGAATTTTGATGAAAAAACTCATGGGATTGTTTTGCTTTGTCAAAAATGGAAATCAAGTTGACAAGAGCATCTGCTTTGTGATTCCCCATTGATAACAGACCTGGGAGATTAGAATGGGCTCTATTATGATCAATAAAGAATGGAGCAGTTCCGTTAAGTATAGCTTTCTGTAGTTTTAAAAATAGTTGTAATAAGGTGGGCTCAATGGTGGAGGGAATAAAAGTGGCTTCAGTCTTTTGGGTCAGATATACTGCATAAGAGGAGTCACTTAATGTATTAAGGGGTTGGTCTGTGAATTGTTCTAAAACACAGAGAATAGCCTTGATTTCTGAGTGCTGTGCTGAATCCTGCTTTATAGAGAAGGTGTGCTAGAAGGAGCAGCTCCAGATAGCTGCTTGCCCCTTAGAAGACCTGTCTGTAAAGTAAGTAGAAGCCCCTGTCAATGGCTTGAAATGAGTGACTGGGAGAATAACAGAAGTGTGAAGGAAGAATTGTAAAAGAGGATCAGTAGGGTAGTGATTATCTGTTGTCCCTAGGAACTGGGCAAATGCTACCTGCCAGATTAGGGCAGTCTGGAGCAATGTCTGTCTCTGTTGAGCATCTAGTCGTACTAAAATGACAGCTGGATCATGTCCAAAGAGCTGACATGCTCTATTCCGTCCCATAATCACGATGTTTCCTGTTTGTTCTACATATAACTGGAGAGTTTTTACTAGTTGATTTAGCAGGAATAGCCATTCCACAGGGGAAAGAATCTTATTACTCCCCTGTCCTAACATTTCTGTAGGAGAATGAGGTGTCTGTAACGCGAATAAAGAGGTTGAGTAATATCAGCTCTAAAACATTGCCTAGAACGCAGACATTTTTCAGCTTATTTCAGTTCTTGTGTGGCTGCTTCTGTGAGTTGCCTGGGAGAATTTAAATCTTTATCATCTTGAAGAATATTATATAAATTTTGTAACTGATAGGTTGCTATACCTAATTTGGGCCTAAGCCAATTAATATCTCCTAACAGTTTTTGGGAAATCATTTAAAGTTTGTAGGTTACCCTTATCTGAATCTTTTGTGGTTTAATTACCTTCTCAGGAATAATAGAGCCCAAATAACTGTAAGGACTTATCATTCGCACTTTGCCGGTTGCTCGTCGAAGGCCAAAAGCAAGTAAATCTCTCTTGATTTCTTCAAATAGCATCACTAAGTTTGATTTAGAGGACATAGCAAGTACGATGTCATCCATATAGTAGGTAAGATAAGCTTGTGAGAATTGAGTTGTACATTTTTTCAGAGCTTGTGCTATAAACAACTGGCACAGTGTGGCACTATTTGCCATTCCTTGTGGAAGCCCAGTCCATTGAAAACATTTGGCTCTTGTGAAAATTAATGCTATGTACTGAAAATGCAAAAAAAGATCCTGAGGAGAGAGTGGGATATTAAAAAAGCAGTCTTTAAGATCAATAACAACCATAGGCCAGTGCCATGGGATTACAGTAACACTAGGTAGACCAGGTTGTAATGCCCCCATTGGCAACATGCGAGCATTTACAGCTCTCAAGTCTTGTATTAATCTCTACTTCCCTGATCTTTTTGGAATTACAAACACAGGAGTATTCTGTGAGCTAAGTGATGGCTCAAGGTGACCTAATTGTAGCTGCTCTTCTACTAATGTCAGTAAGATCTTTAACTTCTCTTTAGTTAGGGGCCATTGAGGAATGCATTCCAGCTCTGTAGTTTTCCATTGAATTGGCAGTGCAGAAATAGGCGGATAAGTGCCAATGGCCTCTGCTACAAATTTGACTCATATCCTATTCCAGATCTACCTTGTTTTATTAAAGGCTCACCTGGAAGTGTACAACCCTGTAAGTTCTTACTCAAACCTTTGTTTCCTTGACATTCATCTTAGCCCTCCTCTTGTTAGTGGATGATATGCTCTTCTGAGGGGCAGAAGTAACTAGGACAGTGCTCCACTCTTCCATAAGGTCTCTGCCCCATAAATTGATGGGAATGGATGCAATAAATGGTGTTATAATGCCTGTCTGCCCATCAG
>RJWT010043272.1:0-11993 GCA_004365215.1 Cuniculus paca | reverse complement strand
TTTTTGAAACACTATGATAGAAATTATCTCTAACACTGGTTTTAAGTCTGTCTTCCTATAACCTACAACCAGCAGTCTATCCTCACTCCGTGTTTCCATGTATGAAATCTAATATACCTCTTCCTGAATATAGCCTGTTGAATATGCAACACAAGACAAGACATTGCCTCCCTTATATGCTTCTGCACACCCCCCGCTTCATATTTTAAGGCCTATCTTAGTCATTTCCTCTGACCATTGTTTTATCTGGGCCTGAACTCAACACTCTAAGACAATCTGAACAACTGAGAAAAAGGTCTGGTCATTTTCTCTAAATACCCTACTTCCAACGGCCTCACACTAAAGCAGCACTGTTTATGAAACGTTACCAGGTTTTTAATTGAACATCCTATTAAAAACTTCTGCATAAAAATCCTCTGTTCTCAGAAAAAAATGAGAGTATTCTTGAGGCCTGTTTTCCCAATGAACTCATTTTTAACTAAAATTTCTACTGACAATAGCTTATCTATCCAGATAAATAGCTTAGTTTGCCTAGAATCAGAAGATGATAAAAAGGAAGTGAGACAAAGCAGGACTCGTTCTAAAGTCCCTAAAGTATAGAGATGGCAAACTGAAGGGAACAGAATTCGATTTTCTCTATATTCCAAAATGAGCTGGCTCCCATCCAATGAAGATAGTCAAAGAAACTTCTAGAATTGGGTCCAGAGACAGCATGGCCTTAAGAATGGGTCACTTCATGCCCCAGAATGACCTTAGCAGAGGTGCAAACGTGACAAATCCTCGATCATGTTACAGGGACAAGTCAACCACTCTGACTTAAACAAAGGAGCCACACGGAACTGCCTTTGGGAGTAAGGTTGGCAAGAGACTAATGCAGTAGTGGCAAACCTTACAGCAGGTTGTTATCACTGAAAGCTCTGAAAAGTTCACCATCACTGGGCTGGTGCCACAGCATAAAGGCTCTTAAAAGACTGTTGAGCACAGCTTCCATACTAGAACCACTGGGAAGTCACTGAAGTTTTTAAGCATAAAGTAACATGATGAAATCTATATTTTAAGAAAAAAAAAAACAGCCTGTGTACACACCTGGCACTTAATCAATGATGCAGACCAAACAGATTCAAACTGCCAGAAAAATAGCATCTTATGACCTAAAACTTACAGAAAAACCACTCTCCTAATGAAATCCACCTCAGAAACAACTCACTTTATCTTTTTAATTATGTACAAAGAGGAGAAAACAAAGAGTGAAGCTCTCACAAGCCAACTTTATCTCTAAAGTCCAAGATTCTCATTTCCCTCCTACATCAAAATGTACATTTTACACTAAGCTAAAACTGATATAGAAGCATTAAATATTTACTCTTCCCATTTGCTATTATTTTTCACTAGTTACTCAGCTGTAACAGTCATTAACATGCTGGAAAGGAACTTCATGTAAATTCATCACTGGTCTGGGAATACTACAGCTCTGATGTACTGGCTGCAAACTACAATCGGCTCAGAGGCGCCATTTCCCTACAGGCTGGGCCAAATGTCTGGTTCACTCACAATTTACAAATGGTTATTTTTCTAATTAATCATTCATCAAAAAACATAAACAGCAACAGGGTGTGAAGACAGTGCTAACAAAAAAAGGGGGGGCACAGATCCATCAATTCCTCTCTTGCAGCTCTGGGCAGAGGCTCATCACAGAAGGTTCTTAGGGCATAAAGAGGGCTGTCATTTCAGAAAGAGGCTTGACCTTATCCCAGGTACAAGCCCTTAAACACTTTGGAAAGTGTCAGCCCACCTCGCCTGTAGATTACCATAACGGCCTCCTCGCCAGTCTCTCTTTTCTGTAGTTGCTCCTTGTGCTAGTTAATTGTGATTGTCAACCTGACTAGAGTAAGAGACTCAGGGAGAGCTGAATGGATTCTGAGGGCACTACTCTCATCAACCGATGAGTTCATGGCTGAACAGGTTAGCAGGAGGTAAAGCCTCGTTTGGAGGAAGCAGGTCCTGTGGGTGTGAGCTTGTGGACTATATTTGGTCTCTGGTCCCTTCTTCTGTGGCTCTTCCCCTGTGCTCTGCTTCCCGACCACCATGATCTGAGCAGCTTTGCTCCACACTCTTCTGCTGTAATGCTTCTCCCTTAGAGCAAGCAGATCATAGACTAAAACCTCTAAAATAAACCTCTCCTCCTTTAAATAGTTGGTGTTGGGCATTTGGTCCCAGCAATAGGAATGCTAATATACTCCCCACAGTGCCCACTCAATCACCTCCCCTTGCCTCCTCTTCAAAACACATAGCTGTTAAAATGCTTATCCTCAAAGAGGGTCTCTTCACACAGTAAGAATCTACAGGGCTATTTTCAGTCTCAAAATGTATGATTCTTGTAACTTGAAAAGCCTGTAAATATTCCCTGGTCTGGGGGAATATTTACAGCTATTACAGCGAGGGGGTCACTTACAGCTGGGGAACACAAGACTTAGGGAGGTTCCAGTAAGTTCACCATCCCCCACTGAATGACACCCCAAGTAAAGACTTTTTTTCTGTGTATGTCTTCCCTTTTCTGCCTCTGTATTAACAGAAGTGTCAAAGGTTGAGAAGTAGTGGCAGCACTGTTCTATGAGAAGGCAGACATAAAATATCTATTCACCTTTGAAGAGACTAAGTTTCAAGTCAGATTTCTGAAAAGCTATATACTAAAGGGACCAACCATAAGTATGAAGAGTATTAGTGCTAAAGAGGCTAGAATTAGTACTAAAATAAGTTCCAAAAGACAGCAGACGCCCAATATTTCCATACCACCAGGATTAGGCAGCTCAATCCTAGTCTACAGAAAAAACAAAACCTAGCACAGGTTAACCTGGACATCCATTATAGAGGACAAAGAAGTCAGGAAGAATTCATACCAATTCAAACATTCAAACATCCTACAGTAACTATGTTTGGAACAGCATGCCAGGCCAGAAGATGCCAGGCTCCAATCTTGAGAATCAAGTTTTAGTACTAGCAATAGAAAGCAGTGTCTACTGTTCAGTTTCTCAAAATGTAGAACAGATCTATCCTGAGCACCTACAGAAAAAACTGCAGGAAACAATACCCTTAGTCAGTCTGAAGCTGCCCTAATACACTGTTGAGGTGACTGGCCTAAGGTCATTGAAGCGCACTTGTCCCAACACCCAGGCCAACATTCTGTGCATAATCAGGTGATGAAATACAGGCCCCAATACGACAATATGATCTTAACAAGTACTTAACCAGTACTGCTGAGGCTGATTCCAAGGATTTGACAAAGCTTGAAACTAGCCATGCTAGGTTTCTTAGCTGACCTGTTCTCCGTGAAAACACTCTTTGTCTGGGCTACTTTTTGAAAGGGCGACTTTTGCACTGAAAAAGAACACTTTTGCACTATTAGTGAGACACTAAAATGGTCCGGCCTCTTATAGAAACCAATTTTTTCCTCATAAAATTAAAAATAAGCCAGGCACAATGGTACATCCCTATAGCCCCAGCTACTTGGGAGGCTGAGGCAGGAGGAATGGTAGAGCCCACAAGTTCAAGAACAGCATGAGCAACACACTGTGTCAGAAACAATACAAAGCAAAAGAGGGAGAAAGGGAAGAGAGGGAAAGAGAAACAAAATAAAAAAGGGGAAGGAAAAGGAAGAAAAGGGAAGGGAGGGAAGGAAGAAAGATGGGAAAAAAAGAGAAAAAAACTGTCATATGACCCTGTAATGCCATTACTGGAAACATATGCAGAAGAATTAATAGGGTTCTAAAGAGGCATTTACTCACCATTGGTCTTAACAGCATTATTCATAATATCCAAAAGGTAAAAGCAACCCAAGTATTCATCAAAGGAAGAACAGATAAATCAAATATGTTATATACATTGAATAAGATATTATTTAGTCTCCAAATAACATCACATGCAGCTGGGCATAGCGGCACACTCTCATAACCCCAGCACTTGGGCAGCTGAAGCAGGAGGATCACTGCAAGTTTGAGACCAGCCTGGGCTACAAAGTGAGCCCAAGCCCAGCCTGAACTGCATAGCGAGACCCTGTCTCAAAAAAACATACATACATACATACATACATACATACATAAATAAATACCACATGCTAAAACATGGATGAATCTTAAGGACATTATGCTAAGCAAAATAAACTAATCACAAAAGGATAAATATTGCATGATGCCATTTAAATGGCATATCTAAACTTTATGAATTGAAAAATTCATAAAAAGAGCAAGTAGAATAGTGGTGAGCAGGGGCTGAAGGAGTAGAGTATGGGGAGGTGTTAATAAATTTCTATAGAGCTTCAGAATTAAAAGAAAAAAATTTCTGGAAACCTGTTTCATTGCAGTATGAATGTACTTACCACTACTGAACTATACCCTTAAAAATGGTACAAATATTATGAATTTTGCCACACTATTTTTAAGTGTTTCTGGATATGCATGTAAAAAAAATAAATAAAGACATCATTGAGGATAGTCATTAATCTTAGGAATTTTTTTTTTTTTTGCAGCACCAGGAATCGAACTCACGACCTCACACTTGCCAGGGAGGCGTTTACACCACTGAGCTAAATCCCCAGCCAATCTTAGAAATTTTTAATGTAAATTCGTGCAAGATTTTATATCAAAATAAATCAGTATATCTGCCATCTTGACTATCACTACAACATAAAATGCTCAAAAGCCAAATCTGAAAATCTCAACCTATACAATATTTACGTATCACAAATGAATAAACAAATGATTTCAATCAATGAATTACTTCTGAAGAACTATTACAATAGGATTTCTACTTAGTATAGGGCAGTGTGCCATGTAATTTGAGAATAACACACATGCACAATTATATTTTTTCAATATAACAGAAAAAAGGTAATGCTCTCCCAGAACACATTTAAAAGATACAGTGTCTATGTAAGGACAAAATATACAATGTTATACAAGAAAAAAGTGGTTTCATTTAAGAGTCCTTATATGTCATAAAAATAAAAATATTTTCTCACCTCTAAGTTTATATGAAAAAGGCAACTGTTTAATCAGTTAAATAAATTAAAACAGAAAGCCTATACCATAAATAATGTGTATAACTTTCACTATTTCCCTAAAAAAATTACTGACTAAAATACGCAAATATTTTATAAGCTCCACATATAGAACTGTGAAACTATATACACATTGCCCTGTGTGTCTTGGTTATTTTTCTCTCATTGCTGGAACAAAACACCTGACACTCAAAGTCAAGCAAGGAAAGGTTTATTTAGCTTACAGTTTCTGGAGATTTTAGTCCGTAATCAGCTGGCTCCAAGGCAGGTTGGCTGGTACTGGGGCAACACTTCATGGCAGCAGCCAGAGCAAAAGAGGGGGAAACAAACCTTCTCTCCTCCCTTATATTGTACACAGGCCATCCCTCCTTGGGGTTGGCTGTAACACCCCCTCTTCAGGAGAGTTCTAACACACACAAAATGTCCTTGCCCTCCTTTGCACAGGATGACAGTATTTACAAAGTAAGAACCCTAGCTCCCTGCTGAGTCTCTCAGTTAAACTTCTAAACTGCTCAAGTTGACACAATGTATCAACCATGACACTCTGTCTCACCAATTTCTTTCAAATGTAGGTCATTCCCAAAAGTATTATTTTAGACCTTACAACTATTTATCCAGGATTTTTTTAATGCAAATAATATATACATGTAATATTTGGAGGACAATCTACCAGGTATCACACATTATCCATTTTCCATGAAATCAGTACACGTTTTAAAATGTTAATAGCAAAGGCTTACTAAGCATTTATCTCTAAATGTCTTAATACATATTACCTAAACTGAACTCTTAGAGCTACCATCTAAGGTCAAGATCTGGAATTCCTATTTTGCAGATAAGGCAACTGAAGAACAGAGGTAATATAGCTTGAAAGTAAGTATAAAAATACTGACAGAGTGATTCCAGAACTCTTGGTATTAGCCACCATGAATGCTATCTCCCGTGAAACGTCAATGAAAGACACTGACACATGTCAACTGGGCTATATCTCCAGGAAACAGGCCTATGGAGAAAACCAAAAAGAAACTAAGAGTGTCAAACACTCCCGCCTTCGGTTAATCACAATCTTTCCAGCTTTGTTTTTCTTGTGAAGTAAGTGATACTTCCATGCCTGATAATACATTTGGCTGGAAAGTAACCAAAACCCAGCAAACCTACACATATGTAATTTACTAAGAAAACAGCATGGCCAAATACTACTACTGTCTCCCTTTAATCTAAAGACAAGCTTTCATTTGTCAAATAAACTTTGCCAGCCCCACAAAAGTAATTAACTGCAGCAAAATATGCAGCATTATTGGCAAAAGCTAAACAGGAGTCAGCATCTCTCTTCTAAGCCGTGTCTCTGTCTGAAATATAATACGGTGGGCAGGTTGTTTCTTTGAAATAGATGGATCTATGGTTTTAGGGCAGCACAGAGTGTAAATCTGTCTCTGTGAATGGCTCACACCATGTCTTTCTCGTTTTGTGTGCTATTGTGTGCTATCTGGCAATATATCTGTCACAGCTCCACTTCCTCCCTTCTACAGGAACAAAAGTTGAGAAAGATTGGAAATACAACCCCAGGCACAGCCTTAGAAAGCCCTCAACTGAATTTTTAAAAACTCCAGGCCAACTCCAAGCAAAGCACCAGTTCAGCTTGTCTGTACATGAGGCAATTTGGTTAAGTAATAACTCCATTTCATCATCTTTTTTGTTCAATACATAGCAGAAATCATATCAGAGAAATCACCACTTGCCATTAAAAAAGTTTCAAAAAGAGCAACTTGATGCTAAGAATTAAATAGAATATAAATTGTGTTTTTACACACAGTGGTGCCATCTATAACATCCAGAAGTTAATTCCAGAGGCTGTAGACAGCTGAAGAATAAATAATTCTAGATTCCCCTTGAAAAGTTCTATGTAGCTTTAGCAGACTGAAAGTGCCAGCAGTACTATTCTCCAGGCCTATTCACTGGCCCCCAGAGCACAAGCCTGGCTTCCTCCAAGAAGTGCCTGTACAGGGATCAAGCAGGAGACAAGTTTTGCCTGTGTCTGCCCTAAAGAATACTGGTCTCTGAAATCAGCTCTTCCAGATTTCAGAGGTCAGCCTGAGAACTTGAAAGAGTCTTACAAAATCAAGGTCCTTCAGTCCCCAAGCATCTTAAAAGCAATTTATCAGCATCACTGACAGACTCACCCAAAGAGCTTGCTTTGAAATATCAACAATCCAGGACCTCAAAGAAGGCTGTTCCAGAGGTTTAAATTATCAGTCTCAAAACTCAGCAGTGAATTGCAGTCCATTTGAAAACTGTTTATAAAAACCATCATTCAGGCACAAAGCTAGGTGACTTGCAAATACCCCTGCTTCTGTCTAAGTTTTCTTTGGTTACTTGCAGCCTAACAAAAAATGGAATTTAATATAACTACAAAATTAACAGCAAATGGCCCAAAACATTTAACCTACAGGAGTAATTATTATGCAATGTCTTCAAAACTAAGTCTCCCCAGGAAAGCTGTAAGAATATCTTAAAAACACCAAAATAAAAACTGGTGACTTCAAAAACAAACCTCAAAATTGGGTAAGATCACCAACTGAGCATTACCATTTCCTTAACCACAGTAAGTCCCATTCTCTTTTCATCCATGCAGGGTTCTTATTGATAACAAGGTACCAAACTCTATTCTTTACTCTTAAAATTAGCAACTTTCCCACTCTAGTTCTATTTTATATAGTCCATTCACTATTACAAGTTAAGCTGCTCTGGTTTTACAACAGTACACAAACAACCAATTTTCAAACAAATGAAATGTAAAAAAAGATACTCAGCATTAACTTTAGAAATTTCATGTAACTTCCCTTTGAAAATCATAAAACCCTGGGAAACTTGGACTTCCGCTGGACTTACTGTCAAAAATACCAGTTATCACCATAAGACAAAGCAGAGTGATAAGCAACCTTGAGTCCAGTAGGAGGCACTAACTAAATATCAACACTGGATGAAGCACCTCACTTGTACTTTTAGTTCTCCTATTTACAAGGGAAGAGTGGTAATAAACAAGGTCCTCCACACTTTACCAGGTCTGACAGCTTACATTTCTTCAGAAGCCCTTACACACAAAGCTTCATTAAGCCAAGCATCCAAGTAGATGAAATCTTCTATTTTTCTTGGGAAATTTTCTATCGGCTGATAATTTTCAAGAAATTGCTGTTCAATGGCACCAAAATTGTACATTGAGATTTCATTATTAAAATGAATGTTGAGTTCTATTTCTTTGAAAGACACCTACAATGAATGCACTGCCTTTTCACTTGTAAGTGAAAAATCTACTGCCACACATAAAACATAGTAAGTTGAGTCTTAGAATAATTTTTTATTTAAAATAAAAAAGAGATTTGAGAATAATATGGGAGTTGTTCAGTGAAAAAACTTTTTTTTAAAAATTAGATTTTCATAGGATACTGGAAGTAACCATTCTTTATTTTCAGCCCCTTCCCAAGGTAAGTAGGTATATCACTAGAGACACAAAAGTGTCTTGCCAATGTAATGTATGAATTGTCAGACTTACTTAAGTCAAGATACCTTGACATAGTTGACTTCGAATAAACTGTGAAGTACTCCATCTCTATATCTCCACCCAGACCAAGCCCTGAAAAATTACAAGAGAAGGCTCAGTGCTCAGTGTGGAGTATAATCATTTCTAGAAGCATTTTTAAAAAAGCAAATCAAAAGATGGCTTTGCCTGTTACTCTCTAAACACATAATGAATTTGAGGAAAGTGATTTCAAGAGAAATGAGAGAAAAGGTTTGTTCACAGATGCTAATACCAAAATAAAGGTTTGAATTTC
This sequence comes from Cuniculus paca, assembly GCA_004365215.1. Taxonomy (NCBI): domain Eukaryota; kingdom Metazoa; phylum Chordata; class Mammalia; order Rodentia; family Cuniculidae; genus Cuniculus; species Cuniculus paca. The sequence continues at coordinate 3,110 of RJWT010043272.1, read as the reverse complement.
TATAAAAACTGACTGGATCATACCAAGGCCATACTTAAGGATGTTCAACTGGTGGCTTTGATTTCCAGTGCTACACTTTCCTCCAATACTCTGTTGAATATACTGCACATGTTATGTTAAGTGCAACTATTCTTTGAATTGCATGGCATCCTTCAGAATAACTGGGATAATATTACTGAACACCATAACTCTAGGTTCGAGTGTCAGTGACTCCACTTCTTAGGTATGCACACACTAGGATCAAGGCAGCTTGTATGTGTCCCTTTGGTTTTCTCACCCACTCCAGCATATCTATAGACTATCTTCAGTCCAGGCAAAGAAAAGGTCTGCAAAAAGACAGTTTTATAGAGCTTTACTCCTCAATTTTTCTTAGTTTGTTCATCTGCCAAGATGCTAATATATGTATATAAAAATACAATCATGGGGCTGTGGATGCAAGAATCAGAAAACATCAACCAAAACCACCCTGGGAAATCATGGGAACAGGATTCTGCTGGATAAAAAAAGCCCTTGAGAAATTCTAAGTATCCAGACCAATCTGTTAAAAGTCTTCAAGATTTATTAATCCTAGAGGCAAGGTACACTGGTTAAAAGGTTTCTGTGCCACTTTTATTTTCTTTTTTCCAAAGTAACAATATAAACAAAAATCAAGATTCAAATGTTATCAATTCTGAAAAGCTCTAACATCAAAGTTACTTTCTCAGCCAGGAAGTAGGCCATATGCACAAAAAGGTTAGATCTCACATTTGGGCTAAAAGGGGTTAGCACAACAGAGACTCCTTATTAAATTTGGTAAGATTCCCAGAACAGAGAAGCAAGCACTTTCTTCATTCCTATTATTGCAAAACTGAAGGCCTTATCAGAACAAACTGTGGTCAGACCAGTTTCATCTTATAAAAGTCCTGCACCCTTGTCACAGTCACAGGGTTAAAAACTTGAGACTAATGTATTGACAACACAAAGAACAAAAATGTGCACTAGCCCAATGTCTGGACATGGCACAGCACCATCAAATCCATTCCCGCACAACATCCCTTCCTGACCCTTTTCATCCCTCTCACAGCCTCTCTACAGAGCATTCAACTTCCACTCTCTCAAACCATTTGACCTGCAATCAGAGTACCTGGCCTACACCGGGGGAACTCAGATAGTATCAGTTGATCCTTACCATACAGCTGGTTTCATTATGCCCTCCACTATTATTTGGTTTCTTTTTGCTTGATAAAGGAAAATTAATTGACTGGATTCTCAATCCTTACCTTCTACTAACCTACCCAGCATCACATATCCTTGTGATAAACTCTCAGGAAAGCTACACATGCTAACAATAATATAAAAATGACAATAACATACATTGAATTTCACAGTGTCTCAGGCACTGTTCTAAATAATTCACATATACTGATGCACTGACATGAGAGGGACTCCAATCATCCCCATTTCACAGATAAGGACAACGAGCACAAGGCAAGCTAATGTTACACACCTCACATGTCAGACCACAACTCAGAACCAGGTAACCCATTTCCAGAACTCTTGCTCTTAACAGTTACGCGCTTTTGCCTCTAAAGTGGCAGCCAGACTGTAAGGCATATAAATTCCAGGGAAGTTACTTGGGAGACATTCTATCTTCTCACCTAGTCTAAAAGTTACTCATAAAATTGCTTTTCATTTATTACATGAAGTTTCCTAAACAATAATAAGTACAGGATCAGAATCATCATCAGGACAAAATAACTCTTTTCAACCTTGCCAGCCCCATAGGTGACCTCTATAACTAAACGTGCCTACAATTCTCTCTTTACAAAATAGGAGTCAGACTTCTGATCCTATTTCATCCTGTTGTTAAGTGGTAAATACATAAATTAAATGTATGCAGTATGTTGAAAAATTTCATATTAGATAAAAATCTGAACTTTGGAACTGAAATCATCTAAAAGTATGTTCAACAAAACCAAAAGAGTTCAGCAAACTTTTTTTCTTGACTTGTAGATGCTGACAGATTTTCATTCTCAGCATAATAGTCTATATCAATTCCTTTTGGTCTGAGGAGTACATACTGGAATAGAAACTGACATTAAAAAGTCGCTGTGACTTTGAGAATATTTAACCCACAGTACTATTAGTTGGAAATAAGGTTATAGACAGAAATATAAATAGAGCCTTAATCTGGCCCAATTTTAGGGACAAATTCTTAACGAGACACTCTCATTTCCTTATAAGCAATTTGTCTGGACACAAAACCACAAGCATTGTCTTCTAGCTAAGGAAGCAACTGGCCAGAATAGTCAAGATTACTTCTTAACAGGTTTGTAAGTATGTGGGCAGAGAACAGACCAAGTCTATCTCTAGCTCTCTAAAACATCTGCCATGTAGGCAAACTAACCTTCTAGATTTAGGGAATAATGTCATATGAGGATCAAGCCTCCCTTTAATAAATCCACAACCAGCAGGTCATTCTTTTTTTTTCCCCTTTCTTTTATTGACTAAAACTGCCAGGAGCAAGCCTGCCAATTTCCTTTTTCAGCACCACAATCTCTTGCCTTAACCAGACAGATTCCTTCTGTGTTCCACTAAAGCTCAGAATATAATCTGTTTTTTAAAAACACACAGTCTTCTGGAGGTTTGTGTTTTGTTTTGTTTTTTAAATTATCTAGAGTTAGTAACAACTGGGAAACAGAAACGTGGGCAAATGGACTTAAACTGAATTATCTAACGAAAGCATTTACCAACTGTTTGATTCCAGGAAAAAACTCCACAAATACGATGGGTTTTAATTCAGTCAGTTGTTCACAGCAATGAACAAAAGTAACACCCACTAATTGGTTCACTCAGTAGCTAATATAAAATGAATTAAACTGGCAGTCTCCAAATTCCCAGTAGTTTCCAGAATATCCACAACCTAAAAATCACAACTGGCATTTAGCTGCCCTCTCTAACAAAAGGAATACAACAGTTCACATGTCTAATCCTTGCAGCAGACCTGCCAGAACCAAGAAACACACAATGCCAGCAGGGAAGACATTTAACTCTGAAGACAAGACAAGCATTTCTATCCCTGGGTCTCTAGGATTCTGGCCAATTAACTGGCTACACCACTACTGGAAACC
>RJWT010043271.1:0-11985 GCA_004365215.1 Cuniculus paca | reverse complement strand
AGGCTAGTTAAGGTTTTGTTTGTCTATAGCTAGATAATAAGATAAGGGTGGAGTTAGCAAGAGGTGGCTCATCCGCAAACCTTTACACCATGGAGTACTATTGCACTACAAAGAAGGATAAATTTGAGTCATTTATAGGATGTGCCATAAGACAATGATGTTACATCAAATAAAGCAGACACATGAGTTTCAATATCACATGGTTTTCCTTATATGACAAACCCAAAGAACAAATGAAAAAAGAGCAAATAAAAGATAGATAATAGGAAACAGGAAAATAGATCTTTTGCAAAAATAGGAAGGGGATCAAGTGATGGGGGAAGGGATGTAAAAAGAATTAAAATGTGTTACAAACACGTACCAACTTGTCATGATGAATGTCATCACTGCGTACTGGAAACATGTACTAAAATATGTTTAAAACTGTTAGCTTTAAAATTCTAAACAAAATAACAACAAAAAACCAGATCTTTCAGTACTATCTGTCCCTACATATTACATATGTAAGTAAAAATGAGTTGTGACAAAGATTGCAATATGAATTCTCCAAACCCTTGTTTTATATTTAGATACAATGTCAGGGCATTTTCTTCATGTTTTCTTGTAGTGATGTACAGCATTGTGATTGAGGTCTAGCTAGTGGAATGAGAAGCGCTATGTCTCACTTGCAAGCAGACCTCATAAAATCCACTCCACACTTCATTCTCTCCTTTTTTCCTGGCTGGAAGCAAAAGATTTCAAAACTTTACCCAATCTGAAGTGTGGACCCCAAATCATTACAAACAGGCTGCCTGGCAAACACCTAGTTTACATTACTCTGTGTTTTTTTTTTAAATTATTTTAAGCTGTGGTATTTGGGCACTTTAATAGGAACTAGAATTAAACTAAGAATAGCAGTTCAAGATATGTTGGTATATATGTCAAGTGTCTATCTTTGTGCCTAAAACACCAAAAGATATTTATGCCATAATATAGGATATACAACTTATAGTCTACCTTAGTCTGTTAATGCCAGCTCTGTCTGTCACTCTCACTGGAGTATATAAATGATTATAATAAGAATAATATGAAAGAAAGAACTCAGAATCAGAAGATGCCAGTTGAAAATATCTCCATAAAAAGTGACCTATGCTCTAGGATGAAGTTGATTGATTCTTAATGTAGAGTCTCTCTTATATTAATAATTAATAATTGATCATAGCATAATTGCAAATGTTTTAGTGGACAACTTACAAGTGGTGATAGCAAGTTACATACCTTGAAACTAGGGTTTCGTACATGCATACTGAGTAAACAATTATATTCTTTTCTACTGCTTTCACTTCATTAGGCACTATGTTACCAGTTATTCTTTATTCCACTCGATATGATGGAATGCTATTTCTTTTTCAAGACAAACTCAAATCTGACCTGTTTTATGACTTCTCCCTAGGTATTTCCATGTTTTATCATTTAGATTAATTTGACTACATTCTGAGTCATATTTTTTATTTTCATGCATATCACTTTCTTTCTTTAAGTGGATTTCAAAAGACAAAGGCCTACTTTTTTTTTTCAATTTTTTATTAGTACATGTTTGCAGTACATAATGATTACATTCATTGTGGGGGATATGTATATGTCATTCTTTTTTGTCTCCTTTGCCTCTCCTTCACCAATCCTTCCTCCCCTTCATATTCACAAAAGCCATTTCTGTATTTTTCTTCCAATTTTTTCTTTAAATTCATTTTTTCTTGCCTTTTACTCCCTCCATCTCTTATTTTCCTTCTCATTTGAACATGTTCTCCCAATTTCCTAGTATCTTTCTTCCTTTTTGCTCCTTATTTATTCTTTGTATTTTTCACACAATTAAAGCAATGTGATATTTAAATTTGTTTCTTCCCAAACAAATTTAAATTTATTAGCCACCACGCCCGGCTAATACCACATTTTCTTTATCCATTCATCTGTTGATGGACATATAGGCTGCTTCCAAGATTTAGCTACTATGAACTGTGCTGCTATAAACATGGGTATGAGCCAGGCCTGGTGGCTCACGCCTGTAATCCCAGCACTTGGGAGGCTGAGACAGGTGGATCACTGTGAGTTCGAGACCAGCCTGGGCTACAAAGTGAGCTCAAGGCCAGCCTGAACGGCATAGTGAGACCCTGTCTCCAAAACAGGGCTGGGGATCTAGCTCAGCGGCCTAAGCGCCTGCCTGGCAAACGCAAGGTTGTGAGTTCAATCCCTGGTGCCACAAAAAAAAAAAAAATAAATAAATAAACAAACATGGGTATGCATGTATCACGTATATGATATTTTTAACTCTTTTGGGAAGAAACCTAAGAAGGGAATAGTTGGGTCAAATGGAACCTCTAGTTTTAGTTTTCTGAGGAATCTCCATACTGTTTTCCATCTAGTTATACCAATTTATATACTATCACCAATGGAAAAGGGTTTCTTTTTCCCCACAGCAGTGGCCGTATTTGTTATTGGTTGATTTCTTAATAATAGCCATTCTTTCTGGAATGAGATGGAATTTCAGTTTTGTTTCTATTTGGGTTTCTTGAATGGTCAGCGATGTTGAGTGTTTTTCATGTATTTATCGGCCAGTTCTTCATCTGAGTAGTGTTTTCTCATTTCAGGTGGTCATTTTTGAATTGGATCTCGAAGCTTGGGGGTCTAATTTTTTGGGTTCTTTATATTTTGTATATTAGTCTTCTGTTTGAGAAGGCAAAAACTTTTCTCATTCTATAGGTCGTATCTTCATTCTGTTGGTGGTTTCTTTTGCTGTGAAGATTTTCACTTGATGTAATTGCATTTGTTGATTCTTATATTTCCTGGGCAATCATAGTCTTGTCATAAAGTCTTTACCTATTCCCATGTTTTCAGGAGTTTTCCCTATTATGTGTTTCAGCAGACTAAGTGTTTCTGATTTAATATTTTGAGATTTGATCCATTTATTTTAGTTTACTGAATGATGAGATATATTGGTCCAGGTTCAATCTTCAGAATGTAGAGTCAGTTTTCTAGCACCACCTGTTAAAGAGGCTATCTTTCATGCAGTGAGAGTGTTGGCTCCTTTATCACAGATAAGATAGCTGAGTGCACCTAGAGTTGTTTCTGCATCCTCTGTTCTATTGATTCACAAGTTTATTTTGTTTTGTACAAAACAGCAGGTAAGTTTTAAAATGTGATTTGTAGTTGTAGCTGCTTGTTTTTCATTTTTGTTGCATTGACTCCTATAGAATTCATTACCTTTTTTCTCATACACAATGTGGTTTCTTTTGGATATGAACCCTCTGATATCCCTAAGCCACATAGAACATCATCATCTCACATAATCCCATCCGTTGTCTCCAAAGACAAGTATAAGACTTTTCAATCTGATTCATTCAGTCCCCTATCCAAAGTGATTCGGATGTGAGTTGTGACTAAAGAAAATCCCTTACGGTTTCTGCAGGAACAATTAAGAAATTGAATGTTTCACAGGAGTCCTGATACAAAATTACATTAATTAGAGCAATGTTTTCACCTTGTGAAAAGATAGGTATTGCAAATTAACTGAGCTAAAAGAAAAACAGGGTGAAAGGAATAAGACACACAATGAGAGACTTAGCCTTGGTGATGTTAAAACTTCTGGTACCTGTAGTTTGAGAGATGGCCACATGTTTTTGTGAAGCTAATTTATTTGATTTTTGTGCCATGTAATCAAAAGAGAACTGCCTAATAAAGTAATATTAAGTATAAAAATCATAATTACCATTTTTCTATTTTATTGATGATAATATTGGGACCAAAATAATAGATTACATGACATGAGTCCTCACTAGTGCAGAAAAAAAAAAAAAGCACATTTTGTGGCTTATTTACATTTCATTAATTTTTGTTTACATAAGCACTTTTTTATACTTTTAAAAAAGGCTTCAAAGACCACTTCTGTATTCCAATCTGTAAAAATATTTTCATTATGTTTATTATAAAAATATAAATGTTTCCACTACAAATCATTTTACATTAGTAAGAGGCCATTCACATTGTACAATATAAACTAAATGAGTAATATTTTGAAAAGACAAGTTCATGGTAAAGATATTGCCAATCATATCACATTTATACATGGCTTAACAGATAGTACAGCATACACTGGGCATGTTACCAGAAATAAATAATATGTATAAATCAAGTTTAAGGTACAAAACAGGTAATGTGGTACACAACATTGCAAAGGAGTTGTAGCTTCATGGTAACTGACAGTCACTGCAGTTCATGTACAAAGTGATGGCCACAAGCATTCTAGGACCTCTACTCAACAATTAGGAATCATACACTGTTATGTTTACATATGTACAGGATAAGAATTATGTAAATTTTTACGAGATCAGGTAGAAAAATACTGAAAAAATGAAGAACTATATACTGTGTATACAACCCCTACTTTCAAACAAAACCTACAGCCAAAATAAGTGCAATGTGTTCAGTGATCCTCAAATTCTACTAGTTTATGAAATGCACAGGTGCTTTTGTGTAGACCCAGAACAGTATCCAAGAAATAAAATGCTAGTATGGGAAAATATGAAACTGAAGCCAGATTCAAATCTCAATCTAATATTCCAAAACACAAAATGCTTGATTAGGGGAGTTAGATTTAGCTGTTTCTAGAAGGACTTAAGAGAAATTGTTTTTATTAACTTTTTAAAAAGTTCATGCTCTTATATATCCAATATAAAACTCTAGTAGTGTGAGTTGATTATAAAGAACATTGCCAAAATTTGGGAAACAGGCTAGTATCAACAAAAACATAATGCAATCTTTGTTATATTAAGCCTATGACATCTTGGCCCTTGTGAGTTTTGATCTGTGATTGGAAGCTGTATTACTTTATTGTCCCATTTTGCATACAAAGATAAAAGTTACAGCATTGTTTTGTCCATTCTATTCTTCTGACATATACATTTCTTATATTCATCACATCATCCTTTCAGCATTAGAAAGATTATAGGTAGGTCTAAAATGCTGCTTTAAAATTATTAGTAGCTAGATCTCTACCAGACACAGCCTTTCAAATATCAATGTACTTGCTCATAGTTGGCCTTTGTGTAACAGCAAGTTTAAATTTCTGCAGGGACACAATTCTGCACTGTTTACAGATTTTAAGAAATTTGCTGCATGACCAGTTATTTCAAAAATATGTTCAATAAATAAGAGAAATTAAAACCCTCTTTGTTATAAACCAAAATTACAATAGGTTCATTGAATTGGAAGACTATTAAAGATAATTATGCCTGATACTGTTTATTGCAATATTTAATCAATTGTCCTAAACTCCAGTAATGCAGATGAATAGTTTAGCTAATCATCATTCCCCATAAGCACTTGAGTAAGTCTTTCTAAAGATATTAAACAACTTTTTAAAGCTGGGGAGTAAGTGATTTTTTGAGTCGTGCATTTGCTGTGCTGTCAACTGATGCAACAATCTAAATGGCACTTCAAATATTTCCAGTGTAGTTATTCTCAGGAATTCTAGCATGGTTCCTTCACAAATGAAGGGAGTTCATGGCCTCTGAGCACCAGACCAGAAAGGTTTGTTGTCTGGTTTAAAAACCATTACATACAAGCCAATATATTACACTAAATTAGGAGTATAGTTATAATAAATGGAGAGACAAAAGCAAATGGGATTAATTCATACTGTAAGAGATTTGGTTACTATATGAACAAGGAAAGTATTTCAGCACTTTTAAATACATAGAAGTGGATGGTTCAAAAAATGTGGAAAGAAATTTATCATTCTTCATGTCTAGCAAGACATGTTTTCTACTTCTGACATTTGAGAGAGCATTTGGCACTTGGCTGTAACAAATCCAATCATTGAAGTATAAATATCAAACAATAAAAATGATTCAAAAGAAAATAAATATGTACTTTTTTCAAAAATTAAGACACATTTTTACATGATACACTTAAGAAACCTAACAATGAAGAGAGTGTAGTACTTAAAACAACTACAAACTTCATCTCTATATGCTTTAAACAGATAAAAGAGAATAATACAATGATAAGGTAGTAAATATGGCCAGATAGTTTGAGGTATAAATTCCTCTATTTTGCTTGCTTTCAAAGAAACAAAATACCTGTTACAGATTTCTTCTGTGTATAAAAATATCACATGTCTTTTCTTTTGTGGCTATTCATAAACAAAGCCACCACGTTCATTCTGTCATTTCACCATTTTGCTTCTATGGTAGTCAGTTTATGATAAATGGCTCTATACTAGTTCGTCACAATTTTGAACTGAAGACTTTTAATTTAATTCATCAACTAACATTAAAAAAGCAATTACAAAACAAAGTTCACCCACCCACCCATCCACTAAATAACAGGGGAAAATAAAGAGTTTTTCAATTCCATGTTAAGGCATTTGTACTCGTGTCTGAGCGTCTTATTGAACTTGGTACTTCCACTTGTATCTCCATCATCAGCAGCTGCTGGACGAGGGAGGCCGAAGCTTCCCCAACAACCACTTTTTTCAGAAGGAGAACTTCACACTGGAACTGGACCATTCTTGGACTGAGTTTCTAGAGCTTGAATGCTACTGATGATCTTCTGTGGCCCAACCACAGTGACACCAATCTTTTTCATATCACTGAAAAATTGAAGATAAAATATCCAGTCAGAATCATGTCTTTAAGTAGCAAATCTTAGGCAATTATGTATCTCAATACTTAGTTTTCTGATTTTTGGGTTATCCATGTATTATATTTGGACTATTCTACTTATATTTTCTGAAAGGCTATAGTGTATCCTCCAAATTTCTGTTCACTCAGAAGTTAATGATGTGATCTTATTTGGAAACAGAGCCTTTGCGAATGTCTGAAGACAAGAACTGATCAGATATTGTCCTGGAATAGGGTGGTTCCTAATTCTAGTGAGAGTTTCCTAATAAGAGACAGGAAATCGCACATAATTACGTGGGGAAAACAGGTATAACAAAGTGGAGGCAGATATTGCAGTTATAGTACAAAAAACTGAGGAAAACCAGAATTTAACAGAAGATGGAAGAGGTAGGACATCATTCCCTGTGCAGATTGGATCAAATGTGTTGGTGGCCAACATTGTGATTTTAGACTTCTGAGTCTATAATTTTGAAAGACTAAATTTCTGCTGTTTCATTAAGCTAATAAATTGTATTATTTTGCAATGACAATTCATTCCATCTTTTATTTACTAACCCAATTAATCCAGATGTTCACAAAAGCTTTGTAAGTCTTTTTATATTTTTCTTAAATCAAAAATAGTCTGAGCACTTCTCTGACTCCCCGGGATAGAAGTCAAAATTGTATGAAGATTACATTCGAGACTTAAGAAACTGAAGACTACCACATCTCAGCTGTTGAGATATCCTCTGTGGGGTAAAGGAGCTACCATGTAAGTCTGACTGCCTTGAGGTTGTGGCATAGAAGAGGTCATGTATAAGCTCTTTGGGTCACACTCTTGATTGAGACTAGTAATACTGTAATCTCAAGTACAGTGGTACCTCCGTTTAAGACCTCAACAATTTTGGAAAAGATGGCCACTTCGATGTTTGTAAGATGGCCATCATCCTCTTTGTCATCTAATAAAGAGATTTCAAACAAAAACAAATGTTACCAAACCCTTCTGTTTGCAAATCAAACTGTTTGCAAACGAAAGTGTTCGTGAACTGAAGCACCACTGCACAAGGGCAGATATTTGAACGAAAGCATCTCCATCTCTCCAGAAATGATCAGTGTATTTGTCACTTAATACGTCAGTAAACTCCAATCGAACATAAACAATGATCCATTTAGTTCTTTTAAAACCAATAACCCACAACACTGGGATACAAAAATAAAATTTTTGTATTAGCATTTAAGTTTTTGCAATCTTCACTAGATGAAACAATCTCATTGAAATAAAAAAAACTTTCAAAATGGAAACAAATAGGAAGGATATATTTCTGTTTATTACATTTAAAATATTTTAATTACACATTAAATAAAAATTACAAAAACATTATAAAAACATAAGGTAAAATGAACATAAGGATTTTCAGTCAGAAAAAAGCCTAAACTAAACATGTGCATATTATAAATTATATATATGCTTTCAAATAATTTATTCATATAATTGCCTTTTTAAATTCTTGACTCAAACAGCCTCCTCTAATGAAAACTTCCCTGTTATAAGAAATATTGCAATATCTCCCTGCACTTATGTCCTCATATTGTTTAATTTTCTCTGAAAACTTGATCACCCATATAGCATTTCATCTTACTTTCTGATTTATTTCCCTTTGTGTCTGTCTTGTCTTTCAAAAAGGTGAATTCCATGTGAGCAGAAAAATCTTCTTTAGTTTGTACTGTGCTACTTAATAGCATCCTAAGCAATAGCTACCATTTAGTGGAGGCTTAATTAATATTTACTAATGAAGGAAAAATGTAAAATATGGTTTTCTATTTAAATTAATTTGACAGCAAGATACTATTTGGCAAGTAAACTCAGGTAAGTTGAGAATATCAAGAAGACTAGCCACATGTGTGAACACACACACTAACACATGCACACACCACATATACACAGAAAGGATTCCTTTATACTGAATACAACAGAAGGAAAAATTGGGAGTTCAACTATATAGAAATACACCAGTTGATCTCTTTAAAAGTAGTTTTGAAAGCAATAAATATATACAAGCTGACAGTAGCTAATCAATTGAGAAATATTTTATGTATTATTTGAGCATTAAGTCCATGAAATTAACCAAAATGGTACTGCATTCCAGCCAACTGTCTGGGAATGAAACTCCTGGTAACTTGCAAGTTCCTTCCTTGCGGCCATTCAGATGGCCATTGAGTTTTCTAGGCATGGGTTTTCTCTTGAGACCCCGCCTGAATACACTCGATAGCTGCCTGCTCTGCACAGGGAAGGCTGGTGGGGAGGTATGTTTACATCAGACTTGCCCTTCTTAGAGCAACTGTGCCCAATGAAAGTGCTCAGAGAAATGCACTATTTCTGTCAATTTCTGCTTTTGAAATGTCTGCTATGGGATTTTGATTCTTTATGTACCATGAAACTATCTTTACAATGAGTGAAACTATGTTCCCTTTGATTCCAAAGCTAAAACAAGTCATGGATAGAGAACCAGAGATTGGTGGATGTACATAAATATAGGTATATAAATCAAGAGTCTCATAGTCTCACCCTTTTGTAGTCTCTTTGTGTCTTTCTTCTAATTCTATAACATATTTTCTATGAATTTGAGATTTTTTGTCTCTTTATTCTCCTCTTCCTTACATAGTTAAAAAATGAAATGACAGTCATGGAAAGCAGAAAAATATTCCAATGTAGTACATAAATTTTCTGAGATTTTTGACAAATTTAAGCTTACTAACTTAGCAATACATGCTGTGATACTTTGCAACTATGTCTCCCAAGCTAAGACATTTTCCCTCAAGTGACTGGCAAGGAAAAAATCAAATGCTTAAAGTTTAGAGCAACTTGTGACATACCACATCTCCTCTTTACTGATGTGGGTCTTGAATATACTCCTCAAAAAATCTATGTAAATCTGGTTCAAACTGTCTGTCCAGAGACCCAATGTAACCCAATGATATAAAATTTTATTTATAATATAAATAAAATAATCAATGCAGTATAATTAATGCAAAGGATTATACTGGATTCTGGAAAAGATAATTAAATAAGTAGTTCCTTTCATTATACTTTAGTTAGGTTTTTATGGCCTCTCTACTCTGTCTGCTCCTGCTAGTATATCTTCTATACTCCATCTTGCCAAGTCCAAAATCATTCTGAATACCCGGATACTATGTTTTCAATAAGATGTCCTCTGTGTGTGTGTGTGCAAGTGTGTATGTGCCTGTGTGTGTGTTCATTTCTTGTGGTTATCTTATGCAGAAAATGATAAAGAATTTCAAGATTAAAGGAGATCTCAGGATTGAGTCCAGAAGTTAATGTGTTATCTGGAACTGCAAAGGAAAAGATGATGACACTTGGAAGTGGCATCCAAGGGTACAGGATGATGGCCTGTAGCCAATAATTTATCTGCCATTCATTACACACAATTTTCAGCCACAGTCACTCTGCTGTTTGCTATGCTCTCATCTTTTCTCATTCGAACTTCCTAAATTCATACTAGGTTATGAAATAATGTTTTAAAATCATATTTATTGAATAAAATTACACATATTTTAGGCTTCACCTGAGAATTAGGTGACTTTTGTAGCTCATATTTTAAGAAAATTCCTGAATTAACTGAAACTATTTAAATTTACTTAAGAATAAAATTTTATTGATCTTTTCCTGTGACTTCATAGTCTGAATAGGATAAAAAGGTCAAATAAATTCAATAAACACCTTAAGTATCTAGTAAAGGCAAATCTCGAGTTACTTAGTCAAGTGAATAATCTCTGAATTGAGTTTGGGGGACACAAAAAATTTGATGTTGTAGCAATTGAGTTCAAATAAGAAGTCCAAGTTTGCAGAAGGAAAGATAAAATACCTAGCTAAAAATCTCATAGCATTTAAAATGAGAATGTTGCCTGATTAAATCTACACAAGTTGTTAGTGTACTAAAGATCATCTTATAAATCCTCATTTTTAAAACAAAGCCATGAGGTACATGACATTATGGTGACTAAAGGAAAAAAAAATAATTCCTTTTGAGGAATTTTAGGGCAATAGTTCCTAATATTACATTGGTCCAAAATTTAAAAGAAAAGGAAGAATAAAGAACATTGTGAGAGTGAAAGAGAGAGATATTGAAGACCATGTGACTCAGCGGGAAGGACAAATTTGAAAGGGTCAAGTCTCTCAGGAAAAGGCAGTCTTCAGCTTTAATGTACATTCACCAGTTGTTCAAACAAATACAAGTAATAAAGAAGAAAAATAGTGTAACCAGCCAAAAAGAACACAGTGGGAGAGAAACAATATAATGTTTAACATTATATTGTCAACCTAAATATATCACTAATTTCAAACTATGAAAAATGCTGTTATTTCAACTTTTTTAACAAATAATTTTCTTGCCATGTTCACAGTTTATCATGGCTGACTATATTTAAATTATGAACTAGCAGTTAATCTTATTAACAGTGTTCTGCCTCAATCACTTAAATGTAGTTGTTCATTATCTAAAATCTCTGAGTGTTGATATATGCATAACTTTGCCTTTGAAAATCTGGCCATGGTGTGGAAATGTTCAACCCTGTGCTTATTTTTTGCTATGCTTCTGTGCACTAAAGCAGGTGTCTTGTATATCATAATCATAACTGTTTATATCACTAAAACAAGAATGTACAAAAAAGTTTGAATGATGGAATATATCCCATGACTGGGTCTAATCCAAATAATTACCATAGAAAGTCAAATTATATTGTTGATTGAGTCGAAAGTCTATTCAATAAATATTGCTTTCCATCTTAAACAAAAATGGCAATGGGAGTTAAATAGACTAAAGTGAATTTATTTTCTAAGGAAATGTTCTCTTCAGTAGTAATAAACCCTTCCTATAGGACTTCTTGTGGTTTTGTTTCTGATTGTAATGTTACGCCATAATTTATGCACTATTTTGTATGTTGGGCACTTGTATCTGTAACTAATTACACCATGCCTTTCTTTTTTGGAGATCTTATCTGTTTTCTATAATGACTTTGCTTAAATGATTGGCAGGTAACACTAAAATTCTTTGTATATTAGTAACACATAAATACTCAAATATTAATTGGAGAGAACAGGACTTAAAGGAACTTAAGAAGACAAAAGGGCTTAGTTGATGGAGTAAAAGATGAAAGACAGATTTTGTTCCAAAGATGGACACACAGTTTTCCAATACACCATGCATGCTGATATATTCCAGACCACTTCTGGTGTATCTGCCCCACAAAAATCTTTCTTTGAATCAGTCCTCCATCTTTCCCTCAGGAAATGGCCCCTAGATCCAGGTTAACCCTATCTCACCATACTTCT
>RJWT010043270.1:0-11988 GCA_004365215.1 Cuniculus paca | reverse complement strand
TTAAGTGAATACAAAGGAATTAAAATTATATAATGCATGTTATCTTAGCACAGTACAATGAAATTGACAATAATAAAAGCCACCACAAAAACTCCATAAATACATAGAAATTAAGCAACACCCTACTGAGCAACCAATGTTGGTCACAGGGTAGATTAGAGAAGTTAAACCATATGTACAGCTAAATGATGATGCTGATACAACATATAGTATTTATGGGACACTATGAAAGCAATCCTAAGAGGTAAACTTATAGCAATGAATTCTCATCTCAGGAAAACAGCACAAGCTCAAAAAAAAAACCCTGATATTGAATCTCAAATTTCTAGAAAAAAAGAATAAATCAAACCCGAAGCTCATACAAAGAAGAAATTATAAAGATTAAAGCAGAAATTAGAGCAATTGAGACAGAAAAACAATAAAAGAATCAATGAGTTAAAGACTTGGTTTTTAACAGATTACATAAAATTGATAAACTCATAACTAACCTTATCAAAAAGGGAAAGAAAATTTCATACAGTATTGAATGAAGAGTGAAATGATGACAAATTCTGCTGAAATTCAGAAGATCATAAATACTTACTTCGAGAAACTTTAATAAAAAGCAAAACACAAAGGAAATGGACAGATTCCTAGATAAATATAAACTACCAAAGCTGAATCAAGAAGATATAAAAATTCTAAATACCCAAGTATCAGTCAATGAAATTGAAAATATTATTAAATCTTACCAACAAATAAAAGCCCAGGTTCTGATAGATTCATAGCTGAGTTTTAAAACAAAAAGAGAAGATCAAATGCCATTATTTCTCATACTCTTCAATGAAATTGAAAGAGAAGAATACTCCCAAACTTATCCCTGGAGGCAAGTATTAACCTTATATGAAAACCAGAGAATGCAACCAAAAATAAGAACTACAGGCCAATATCCTAATGAACATAGCTACAAAAATCCTCAATACAACACTGGCAAATAGAATGGAGCAAGTCATCAAGAAGAATCCATAACTAAGTAGGATTCATCCCAGAGATGCAGAGATTGTCAAACATACACACAAATCAAAATATGTAATACACCATGTCAAGACAGCAAAGGACAAAAATGACATGATCCTCTCAATAGATGCAGAAAAAGCATTTAACAAAGTTCAACACCCATTCATGATAAAAAAAAATCAAACTCAGAATATATTGTCTTTACCTCAACCTGATAAAAGTCCTCTATGTCAAACCAACAGCCAATATCATGGTCAAAATGGTCAAAAACTGAAAGCTTTCACTCAAAAAGCAGGTACAAGAGGACACTGTACACTATCAGCAATCCTATTCAATATAGTTCTGGAAACAGTAGCCAGAGCAATGAGACATGAGAAGGAAATAAAAGAATAAAGATAAGAAAGGAATAAATTAAATTATTATTATTTACTGATGACATGATACTCTACACAGAAAATCCCCCCAAAAAAGACTTCTAGATTTAATTACCAGATTTAGTTGCATAGCTAGATACAATGTCCACACTCAAAAATCAATAGCATTTCTGTACTCAAGTAACAAACTTATTGAGTTAAATTAAAGAAGCAACACCTTTCACAGTAGCATTAAAAAATGAAATAATTAGGAAGTGTCTTGGTTATGTTTCACTCACTGCTGAGACAAAATACTGATGCCCAAAATTAAGGAAGGACAGGTTATTTAGCTCAATGTTTGTGGAGGCTTCAGTCCATTATCAACCGATTTCAAAGCACAATGGCATGGCAGAGAAGTAAACTTTCATGGTGGTGAAAGACAGAAAAAGCAACAAAAGCTAAAATAGAGGTGGGGGGAACCTCTTTCCCAATCATTTATTGTATGCAGGCTATCACCTCTAGGGCAGACATAGGACTCACACCATCTCTGTGGCCTCCTCTTGCAAAGCTCAGGATATTTACAAAGTGAAGACCCTGAACTCCTGCTGAGTCACTTAGTTAAGCTTCTAAAATTCTCAAACTGACACAGTGAACAACATCCTAGAGAGGTAATTGCATGTCCTCTACACCTTAGGATGTAAAACTGCTGCATTACTTAGTTAAGCTTTTAGATTTTTCAAGTTCAATGTATCAATCATTACAGGAATCAATCTATCAAAGGAAATAAAATATCTCTACATTGAAAACTACAGTACTCTGAAAGGAGAATGAAGAAGATAAAACAAAATGGAGAGATACCCCTTATTCTTGGGTAGGAAGAACCATGATCTTGAAAATGGCCATATTCTCAAAATTGCTATATAGATTTAATGTAATCCTGATCAACATACCATTAGCATACCTCACAAAACTAGAGCAAACACTCCTAAAATTCATGTGGACAAAGAAATGACCTAGAAGAGCAAAAACAATTCTGAGTGACAATGGCAAGGCAGGGCAATTCATGATCACTGACTTGAAATTATACTACAAAATCATTGTGATAAAAATAGCATGGTACTGGCAAGAAACAGATCTGAGGTTCAAAAGAACTGATTAGAAGATGCAGAACAATTCCAAACACATTCAGACACCTGACATTTGACAAAAGTGCCAAAGACATTCACTGAAAGAATGATAGCATCTTTAATAAAAGACTGTACTGGAAAAACTGGCTCACCATCTGCCAAATATTAAAACTATACCCCTGTCTATCACCATGCACTGCACTAAAATCAAAATGGATTAAAGATCTAAATATTAAAGAAGAAACACTAAATTTAATGGAGTAGAAAATAGGTAGAAATCTTGAAGACAAGGTGTAGGCAGAGACATCATGAACAAAATCCAGACTCTAAGGGAAATATTACTGTCTTGGTTACTTCTTTCTCGTTGTTGAGACAAAATACCTGATGCCCAAAGTGAAGTAAGGAGAGGTTTATTTCTTACAGTTTTGGGGGTTTCAGTCCATATTCAGCTATTTCCAAGGCAGGGTGGCGTAGCTGAAGGGCAGCCATTCATAGCGGCTGCAAACGGCAATAGCAAACCATGCAAAAGAGCGAAAAACCCACCCCCATTCTGAGCTTACACTGTATGTCGGCTCCACCCTTGGGCGGGTGCAGGACTCACACCACCAATCCCAGCACTAGTTAATGGGTCAATCACAAAGGCTAGATTCAGTCACTTCCATGACTACAGAAGCTTGGGGTGTCGTCTATATACAAATGGTAACATTACCAAGAATCAAGAAATGGAATCTCACCTTATTGATAAGCTTTTGCACAACAAAAAATCACCAATAGAGTGAGAAGACAATGCACAGAATGGGAAAAAACTTTATCCAGTTATCTCTCAGACAAAGGACTTAAATCTAGAACAAATAAAGAATTTAAAAAAATCAGAACCCCCCAAATTCAAAGACCCAACCCAGATGAATATCTGAGATGAATAAGTACTTCTTCAATGAAAAAATACAAATGGCAAGTAAATACATGAAAATATGTTCAGAATCATGTGTCAGTCAACAGATGCAAATTAAAACAACACTGAGATTCCATCTTACTCTGGAAAGAATGGCTTTCATCCAAAAACTCAACCAATAACAAATGCTTTCAGGGCTGTGGGGAGAAAGGAACCCTTCTCCACTGTTGGTGGGAGTGTAGACTTGTGCAAACACTGTGTAAATCGCTGTGGAGATTCCTTAAAATGCTAAGATTAGAGGTTCCATTTGACCCAGTTGTTGCCTTTTTGGGTATTTTCCTAGAAGAATTAAAAATATCATACCACAGAAATATATGTGCACTCATGTTTACAACAGAACAATTTGTAATAACTGAATCTTGGAAACAACCCAAATGCCCATCAACCAAGGAATGGATAAAAAAGGATGTATTTTTTTATATATAATGGAGCATTATTCAGGTATTAAGAAGAATAAAATTGAGACATTTATAGCTAAATGTTTGGACTTTGAGACCATAATCACATGTGAAATAAATGGGACATGTAAATATCATATTTTCTCTCTGGTGTGAGAAATTGAAAGTGTAGGATGCAAAATGTACAATAGATACTGTAAAACAGTATTTCCTTTCTTCAAAAGGGAAAGGAAACTAGGCAAGGCAGAAAGGGAAAGGAAGAAGGGAAAAAAATTGAGAAAAAATAAAATGGAAACAGAACTTTGTGAATTGGAAGTTTCAAGGGAGTGGTTGGTGTTTCAAGGAAGGGGACATTTATGGGGAGACAATAGAGGAATCATGATATATCATGTACATAGGTACAAGTTCGCTATAATGAATGTGATCAGTATATCTACACTGCTCAAATAAACTTCTTTAACTTTTTAAAAAATGTGAAACAAACTAAATTCAAGAACTGAGGTACCATTGTATCTTTTTGTGAGAATTCAGATGGAGTTTCTTGTGGAAGTGCAATTGTTAAACTACTCCAGGAAAGAAATTGTGAAAGGTAGAATGTTAGTGTGTTTGTGCTTGAACATTTTTCAGACAACATTTTTCTGGATGTTTTGTGGTTTTTGTTTTGTTCTGTTTAGATTCTGTGCAATTGGCAAGTAAATGCAAAGTTTGAAACCTCTAGTCTCTGGAGGTTAAAGAGCTTGCCAATGTAGTTAATAAGGTTAGCACCTTTTGTATATGTTGTGTTGGAATTAATAGAAAACCTTGTCTTTTGTAAATGAACTTCTGATTCAACCATTTCTCAGAAATTCATGTGCTTGTACTTTTGAACTGGCTTGAAGGCAGAGCGATTGAAGTGAGGAGGAAATTTTTCAAGGCCAAAATCATATTTAGAAGATACTTCAGATTATAACCTGACATATTATTGCCTTCTGAATAATTAACAAGTTTTTATATAAAAAATCTAATTCTAGATATGTAGAGGTATTTGATGTATAGAAAAACTTTCTTCTGTAAAGGAGTTTTTGGAATGTAATTGTAAGATCATTAGAGTGACACGTGTTCCTGAATCACACGTGAGATTAGGAGAGAAAGAATTGCAAGAAATGAAAGATTCTAGGTCCAAATGCTACTACTTAGCAAACATTTTCAAATATAACCATTGTTTCAAGTGTATATTCAACACTATTCTGTATAAAGTGGACAATTTGAGTCCATTTTGATGCATCTAGTCTTTCTAAGTTTCCAAGTGCACAAGTATGTTGAAAGCAGAGGTAGTTAAATAGCACATTCTTGTGGTTATCCTTTTGTTAAAATTAATAATGAAAATCTGTCTCTATGGACTAGAATGATCAACCCATTTATTTGAACAGTAAAATATTTTTTCTGGTTTAGAGAGGAAGAAAATAAAATGCAAAAGACCATATCCACTGTCCCTTTTGTCAGTGCATTTTGTCCTACTTTACTGTGCATATATTTGTGTACAAAGAACAAAGCAGTCCCATTTTACAGCATCTAGACTTTCTAGGTGTTAAAAAGATTGCCAGTGTACAAGAGAACAATTAGTAAACTAACATGTTTAGTACACTTTGTGTTAAAATTCCTAAGAAAGGTGATTCTTAAAACCACTTCGGAAGGAACAGACTTGTTAAAGTTATCTCTAAGCATTATATATACATATATTTGTCCCCTGCATTAATAAAGATAAAAAGGAGAAAGAGTTGTAAGAAAGAATGTTCCTAAATAGATGATGATTTAAAACTAGAATCCTGCTATGCATGGTTGTGCACCCCTGTAATCCTAGCACTCAGGAGGCTGAGGAAGGAGGATCATTGCGAGTTCAAGACCAACCTGGTTTACAAAGTGAGCTCAAGACCAGTCCGAACTGTAAAGAGAGACCCTGTCTCAAAAAAGGCAATGAATAAATAAATAAATAAATAAATAAATAAATAAATAAAATCCTTGTTAAGTATATGTGTGCAATTTATTTGATACCAATATACTTGTAATGAGAAATTTAAGTTCTTGATGGAAACACCTTGCATTTTCAGATATTTAAAGTTCACCTATGTAAAAGTAAGGTGCTAAAGTCAAGCCCTTTATGTATGTTCTGTTACTGAACAGGCATGGTTGGATTTTTGGAATGGAATTGTTAAATCTGATATCTTGTAGTGTATGCTGACTGTTCATAAGTTGGAGAGGGGACACATGCAGAAAAGAAAGTGATCTTTGGCTGTTAAATGAGTTCAGATTATCTAGACATTTTTCTATGTGTTCACTTTAGTTAATATTGTTGGTTATCAAGGGTAAGTCCTAGTGATCAAACTGTGTTAGAAGTAGCAAAATATTCCTATAAAACTGTCCTTTTTGTTTTGTTTCCAGGAGTGACATTTGTTAAAGCCACCTCTTAGCGCTAGATGTGGTCCTGAACTTAGTCTCTGAAATAGTGAGGAAGGAAAAAGGAGGGTGAAGGTAAGCGTTCTTTGCTATAATCTCCGTATCTGGAAGATAGCTTTAGAATGTAATCATAGGTCTATATGTGCATTTTTTGTAAAGTACTTGGACTTCTGTACATAAAGTTTTTACTCTACTACATGACATCTAAGCTTTAGAGATGTCATAAGGTGATACTTTTGTCATTGTTGAAAAAGTACACCTTAGCCTTGGTATTGTTACACAACACCTGGGCAGTGTGTATCAGGACTTGTCATTACATTGGCAGCAGCAGGGCACAAGATTGTACAAGGAGGAATTTTTGCTGGGTTCAGGTTTACATTTTGGTGAGAGCCATTAATGATCAAACCTCTTCTAGCTCTGGTACAGGAATATGTTAATAATTCAATGGGAAGATGTATTCCTCTTAACACTATAATAGTAGAGAGATCACTACTCTCAGATACATGTGGTATACTCAGTTATTTTATGTTTTATTTTAAATTGAGTATTAAGAGAATGCAGTATTTTAATTGTAACTCTGCCAATACTTCTATCTAGAGGACTGTGGCTGTTTTTGTCTCCAGTGAAATTTTTGTTGCCAGGAAAGGCAGGAATACAATTTCTTCTAACAGATTGACTTAGTGTAGTGTATTCTTGATTATATAAAAAGAAAGACTCTTGTAGCTTTGGGACTTTTAATTGGTGAATATTCATGATGTGTAGAAAAGCATGACACACGCTGTATAATCTCAGTCACACGAAATGACATGTTGTATATATACATGTGGGACCTAGAAGGACACATTCCACTAAGTTCTTTATAACTGCAAATGACTTTGTTCTTTTCTTCTTCTTTTGCTTCCTGTAATGCCAACATTAACTTTTAAAAATGCAAATATTATTTTTAAAATATTAAAAGTTAAGTAAGACTACATAAAATTAAAATTCACCTCCTCAAAACGTGAGCTCATTTCAAGTGATCAATATTCCCATGTGATTACTGGCTACCATATTGTATCACAAAGAAACATTTCCATTACTGAAAACAACTCTCATAAAATACTGATATAAAGACTAAAATGGAATTTTTTTATTTGTATATAATAACAAATATTATTTGATATTATTGTCCAACTTTTAAGTACTTTAAAATATTATTACTTTATAATGAACAAATTATTGTTAAACAGTGACATCACTTCAGGGTAGACAAATTGAGTATATTGCTTTCAAATAATGAAAATAAAGTATTTTCATCATTTGTTTAATTATGCAGGATAAATATATCTATGAATACTTATATGAATTAATAGAATCCATCAAATCATACTTTGGAAATATTAGCACCTCTTTGTATTTTGGATAAAATCTTTACAGACTCAAAGTTTATTTTTTTTTTCCACTCAAACTAAAGCCTCTGCAAGAAATAGTTGTTGGTTTTCACAGTGGTCTGACTACAAAAGGAAGCTTTTTTAAACAGAAAAAATTTGTTTTCATTTGTCTCTACATGATGAAATCTAGTTAAAGTAGAATGTTTCATCTCTTTACCAAAAGGCTGTGTAGCTTCAATAAAGAGCAATATAGCATTTGAAATTGTCTTCTATAGATTTATTGTATGGATCTCATTTACATGTACTGTAATACAAAAATATCGCCATTTGAAAGTCACTTATTGCAGTCTTGTGTACACATTAAAAATTGTTTGATTCCTGGTACAAAAAAAATACTATTGACTAGAAATAATTGTATTATATTACAGTTTAAACAGACTTTTTGGTTTTTGTATTCAACATAAAGGATAATAACTGTAAATATTTCATAAATTGATATATCAATATGAATGCTGACATTTTAAATACCTAAATTATTCACTTAATAAATTTTGGTTTTTGAGAATTTTTACTCTCAAAATATTGCTTTAATGCTGTTTAATTTCAGTTTATATTTATTTTAGATTAAATACCTGTTGTAGCCTTGCATGGTGGTGCATGCATGTAATTCCAGCACTCAGAAGGCTGAGACAGAAGGACCATCATGAGTTTGAGGCTAACCTGAACTGCACAGTTGGTTCAATACCAGTGTGAACTAAACATTAAGACCCTGTCTCGAAAGAAAGGAAGAAAGAAAGAAAGAAAGAAAGCCATTATAGATCTTATTATATGGTATTTTCCAATGTCACAATTCCTAGTGATGCAAACCATAATGAATTAACTAGATAATCTAGAAAACAAAATATCCAATTCTTTTCTTGTTCTGCCTCTCTCTGCATCTCAATTTTTACCATTAACAAATTGTCACTCAACAATTAGCAGGACAAAATGGAAATGCAGTTCTAAATTTGTATTGAAACTTACATCAGAATTTCAATTTATTAGAAATCAGTGATAGGAAAATACCAATATTTCTACATGTTTCATATGCATCAGGCTCCATCAAATTTACATGAATTTTTATGAAGTCAATTTTATTTAAGAAATTACACATGTAATTCCTTCAGTGCTCATGAAGGTCACCTTAATGAGGTTTTTTGTCTTCAAGTTAGCCCCTGATAAATGCAGAGATACTTAATCCATTTGCCCATTTGTCATTCCGTTTGCCCACAATTTTTTTTATCTCCACTTGAATTATAGACAAACAATGAAAGCTTCAAAACTCCTGGGATCTTAGATCCAGATTTCTTCCAGCCATTTACGCTAGGAGCCTAGAAGTTGAATTGTACAGAGTATCGATATTCTGGCACATGGTTGAAATTCTATATTATTAACTAGTCTTTCATTTATAATATAAAAAAGACAACATTTTTCATTACTCTTTAACAAAATGTTTCAGGTCTCATTGTCACTGCTGAAATATATTTATTGTGGTGGGAGAATGACCTGTGTCTTAATTTAACCACATTGATCAAATGTGGACACCAATTGAGGGTGCCCATTGTTATCCAGAATGATGCTTTTGGATTCTTATATATAGACTCTGCAAAACACTTTCTTCCCCTTTTGATAGATTCAAATACTAAGGTTTACAGAGTGATGTTGTCATACTTAGATTTCTCATTGCTGAGACACCATACATGGCATCCACAAGTCAGAGGAGAAAATATTTATTTGGCCCACAGTTTGTAGAGGTTTGAGTCTGTAGTAAGCCAGTTCCAAAGGCTCTTGAACCACATGACCAGGTAACATCGCAACAACAACTCCACTTCTTATACCATAATCTGTATTATTTACTTTTTTATTACTAGAACACAATACCACACACCCACAAATTAAAAGAAAGGTCTATTTTGGTTCACAGTTTCTAGAGGTTTCAGTGACTAGTTAACTGGCCCCAAGGCAGAGCAGCATGGCAAAGGGATGTCTCAGAGGAGAAACAGTTCGTGGCACGGCAAGCAGAAGGCAGTGAGCAGCAGCAGAAGTGACCAGCCTTTTCTATTTATCCCTAACAGACTACAGATCTTTTCGGTGTGCTAGCCATACCCACATTGGGACTTCTATGTTCAGTAAATCCATTCAGTCATGTCCAGAACTATGCTAATCACATTTAGTGAACACACACCCTTAATCCCAGTGTCACACACCGTAGGTCCAGCCACTTCTGAAAAGCCCCACTTATGAGTACCTGAAGCTTTGGAGGGCATCTCGATTTAATCATAAGCAGACCTTAAGCACTCTACAGAGTTTAAAGGGCATGAAAGGAAAGCAAGAATATTTACTCCAAAACTTGTGATATTTTGTATATAGAAGGAATCCTGGATAAAACTGTTTTTCTTTTAGAATGCATTTGAATTGATTGTTCTGTCAAACTCACACTCAATTTTATCTGCCTTCTGTGAACCCAGCAGACTGTGGCATAAAAAAATTTAAAACTTAGTTGCTGCCTTTGAAGACTTTTTGCCTTAGTTTAGAGTGAAAATATGAGGGTAGGATATTCCACATCTCAAAGAAGACTGATCTTGCAGCTATGCTTTATTTATTTATTTATTTATTTATTTATTTATTTATTTTTTATTATATTTATTTATTTTATTTATTTATTTTTATTTTTTGGTACTGGGAATCAAATTTACAACCTTGCAAAAAAGTTCTAGTGCAACTAAATATTTCTTCAATATCCCATCCACATTGAAGCTATAGAAGATATGGAATATGGAAGAAACAGATTTGCAAAGATTTGTTTATGGAAAGTTTCTGTGAGTTCTTGACCACCTAGAAGAAATAAAGATAAAGGTGTTTTAGTTATGCCATATTAAAAAAGATAGGCACCAAGGAGATGAGAGAGTTAATATTTACCCCCATTCCATCTGAGGAAGGAAAGGGGATGTAGGACATTGCTTTTTGATTTCTACCTGAGAGACATAATGACTAAAAAGATGCATTGTTAGCTCCCTACTAAGATGTGGTCCAAGAAGAGGCAGAATATTAGGATCTACATGGACTCCAACTCTTTGTGTTTCAGTTTAATGAGAATTTCTTAGTGAAAGTGGTATCACAGAGAACTTTCCTCATGGGTTCATTTTAGGAACTGTCCAATAGGACCATATAGCAGACTACGGCAAGCAGAAGTTAAAGTCAATGTCAACATTTTTAAGTACTGAAGAATTAAACTACCTAATTAAAGGGGTACTCCTGTGAATGTTGTTAAGATAGTTCTAAAATTATATATATATGTATATATATATATATATATAGATGAAGGATCCTTTTACACACACACACAGTATCATATAAGATAAATTTAATTTTAAACAACTTTAGCATCCAAAGTTGTGGAATCATCTGAATGCTTTTTTTTTTTTAATGCCAGTTAACTTTTGTTTCATCTCTTACCCAGCTACATTTTTGGACAAATACTGTTTATAAAATTCAGAAGTAATGGAGAAGCAATGAAGTCTTTGTAAATTTCTGAAATGGTGTAAATTTCAAAAATGTAAATTTCAGAAAGCAGAGGGCGACTATTTATCTTTTATGAATATCACTGGTTACACATAACCATTTTTTACATGGGAAGAGAAGGAATACCTATGGTTTTAAATAAAATTATTAACATTAACGAATACAGAAAAGTTAACATTCTAAGACTGGTTAAGTTGTAATTTAAAGTTCATTTCTATTAAATCTAATACTTTTCATTTAGAATGATAGGGAAATATGAATCCACAGTTTTTTTAACCAAGAGCTAGTGGGTAAATATCACAAAGTAAGCAAATTTTAAAGGAACCCTGGAAAACCAGTAGAACTGATTTTTAATTGAGTTCCACGGTTCCTATGTTCAAAATACAAGCTACAATAGAACTGTGTGAGATCTGCTATGTGGCTCTATTCTATATTTCAATAATATCTATTTATAAAACAATGCCAAGTTATGAAAGATATAATAAAAAATAGAAATTCTCCCTGTCTTCTAAGTGTACATTATCCAGTTTTGAT
Organism: Cuniculus paca; assembly: GCA_004365215.1. NCBI lineage: Eukaryota > Metazoa > Chordata > Mammalia > Rodentia > Cuniculidae > Cuniculus > Cuniculus paca. The sequence continues at coordinate 264 of RJWT010043270.1, read as the reverse complement.
TTTTGGCTTCATCTGTGAGCCAGCCTCTCTCAAATCACAATGCCAAGCCAATTCTCATTGTTTTGAAACAACTCTATTCTCCATGAATATTTTCATATTTCTATATGGCCCAAGAATAATGATTAAATGAAAAGACTTGGAAGCAAGAGATTACATATTACTCTAAAGATTTTTGTTTACATTTGTAGAACTACCAGTGCTAAAATGTACCTACCCGCACAATCCTCCAGCTCAGGGTGGTAGGAAGGGTAGGCACTCCACCCA
>RJWT010043269.1:0-11993 GCA_004365215.1 Cuniculus paca | reverse complement strand
GTAAACCCTAACACAATATCGAAGACCTTGGCTGAATTCTAGTTAAAAATACAAAATTGAGTTTTTTACCCTAAAACTTCTATGAAGTAATGCCAAGTACTTGGTATGGATACAGAAACTTCAGCATGATTTTTCTTTCTGTCATGGTAGAATGTAAATATTCCCTATGGTAAACAACACCACAAGAGTTAAGTTCCATTCAAATTCCATTAAGAACCTCTCTGCCATTCATATGTTCTTGTAAAATTGTCTGTTTCAAACTATTCTAATGTCAATGATCTCTGGTAAGCATATTCCTTTATAAAAAAGAAAATACATGCATTTTATAAATTTCCACTTCATAAAGAACACTTAGTATGATCAATGTATAATGAAAAATCATTCTACTTCCAGAGAAGTCAGTATTTCACTAAAATTTGAAAAATACATATTTATTATATTGGATGAAAATGTATTTGATCCTTAAATATATTGTGTTAAAATTTTTTAATTAGCTTTATTTTTTCTAAAATATTAGTCTAAAATTCTCCTGGAGGTGTTTTGTTTTTGTTTTTGTTTTTTGTCTTTTTAAGACAGGGTCTCGCTATGTTGTTCAGGCTGGCCTTGAACTCACTTTGTAGCTCAGGCTGTTCTTGAACTTGCAATGATCCTCCTGCTTCAGCCTCCTGAGTGCTGGGATTACAGGCATGTGCCACCAGGCCCGGCTGGTGGTATTTATTTTACATTTCATACTAAAGGAAAATTATATCTATATTTACTCCAAAGTGATCATTTTGTAATTGTGTGATCTTAGGGAAGTCACTGATCCTATCTAGACTCCAGTTTCCACATTTAAATTCAGACAATCATTTTAGAAGTTTTTACAATCTGCCCTAGTGGTCTGATTCTGTGTTTATGTATATTCTAGTCTGTCAGCATTGACCTAACTGGAGTGATTTGATGGATCTTAATTAAAATCTATTATATGCAAATATGTCCCCTGTTAGTTTCCTTTTTTTTACCCTAGTTTTTCCTCTAAGTTGAGAAATTGAAATATTCCATAGTAAAGGCAGATACAAAAACCCAAGATACTGTCAATATGTACCCAAATTAAGTTCTTTTTAGGTATCTAAGGAATGGGACACAGACCAGACAAGTTTCACTGATGCTTGGGTGCCTCACTATGAAAGCTTCAGTAGTTGGAGCACTGAAATCTGTCCATTTTACCTTAGTCAGGACTGAAATGATAAATGATAGAGAGATCAGTCAACTGGAAGAGACAGTATGATATAATAGAAAAACACATTGGGGTGAATGGATAAATATCTATAAGCGCCATATTTGTGCCTTTTGTTCAATGAAAATTATACTTTCCTATAATTAGAATTATATCATATTATGTTGTTAGAACTAGAATAAGAATACCTACTCAGGTTTTTATTTCACAGCCTATGTTCTTCCAGCCTATCAGGGCTGTTGTGGTAATATGCCGGTCTGTTAATAAGTCTTTGAAACATACAATACTTTAGTTTTCCCTGAGTTAAACAGAAATTTGCCCCTTAAACATTCTGATTCATTGGAAGTTTTCTGTGTTTAATGTTCTGAAAGGCAAAAGTTCTTAATATTTTCTTGTTAATAATAACTTTGATATAGTTAGGGATTTATAACAGATGAACTTTTTCAATGTAAATTCAGTGTTTTCTCTGTATGTAGGACTGGGATTAATTACACTATTTGGTGGAAAATTATAACCTGCAAGAATTTAATGTTCCAGGAGTTCTAGTAGGTGTTTATCTATGTTAACAATTTGTTTAACAATTTTCAGCTTGCTATTCAAATATCCAAAGATGGGTTACCAGGAAGAGTGCCATTATGGGTTATCCTCTTGAGTGCCTTTGCTGGATTACTGCTGTTAATGCTGCTCATATTAGCACTGTGGAAGGTAAGCTCCAAAGTTCTTTTGATGTATTACAACCATCAACTGCAAATTGGTGAAATAAATTATGATTTTTTTCCCTGCTATGGATTATAGTATTAAACAGCAATGAAATAGACATTGAAATGATGACCAAGATAAAAAGAATGTATTTTAAATATTACATACAATTTGATACTATCTTTGTAAAGGGAAAAAAACTGAGCAAGACATTCTGAGAAATCATGGAGGATCCCTGGAGGTTAGGGTTATAGAGGACCTTCAAATGTCAATAACATTTGAAATTTTATGAGTATTACTTTTATAAACAGGACAAAATGAAAGAAAAAAATGATTGCTATGTAAAGTTGAGGACATATAAGTAGTATATTCATAGGTCAGATAAGCATTGTCCTAATCACACATTTGTATGTATTTTAAAGATCAAATACTGGTTTAATGTAACAAATATTTTATGCAGTACTTTTGTTCCTGAGTGAAGGATGAAAAATTTACTGATAATCTGATACAAGGGAGATGTTGAAGTTTCATAGACTTTTTAACTTCAAATTCTTTCATAAGATTGAGAAGCTATCTATTTTCTGTCCAGTTAATCTGGATATTTATACAGGTGGTAGGATTAGGCTGAGATGTGAAAGACTTTTTAAAGTCTGAGCTGCATCATTTTCAAACAAATTTAGGTGATAATCACTTTTAGGATAAAGATAATAAACCCCACAGAAAAAGTTAGAAGTAATGCTTTTTCAATTAAATATCAAATTGGCCTTTATTCTCAGTTGTGTTTTATTTAGTGCTTTGTTAAATGGTGAAAACATGCTCAGAGTAAAGACTTTAGCTACACATTTCCTTTTCTAATACATAAAAAATTAACCAAATACTAAGCTTCTCTGGCACTGAATTACCAATTGTCTCTGTCCTTTCTGACTCTTACTGAATGAGTAACTTCCTTTTAAAGGGTTTACTGTCAGAGGACAACATAAAGCTATATTAAAGACGTACATCAGTGACACTTGATTTAATTAGTAGAATCTGTAAGTCTTTTTTTTTCAACACAATTCTTGAGACAAAATTTTCCACCAAGTTCAATGTCCAATTCTTCCTCTTTACAGGGTGTCAGTATTCTCTCTGTAATACCTGACTTTGCCACACTGTGGTACCCAAGGCCTGGCTTGTTGATTATACTTGAAATAGCTGGAAGCAGTTTCTTCATTTACAAGCACTGTTAACGCAGTGTGTTTTGATGATTTCTTTCGGCATGGTCTTCTATTCTGAGCACAAAGTTTTAGGACATCTCTAACAAGAGAACTGGAAAGCCAGAGCCAAGATTTGGATAGGTTCTCTCTGGCCTCACCCTTCTGTTTAAGCCAAATAGGAACTTTTACTCACCTGATCTTTTTGATCTTTAGTCTAAAAAAGCATAAATGTAAAAATAAATACATTTTTCCATCATCAATAAATGTTGTGCTGATACATTCTATGGTGTCTAAGATTGTTTTAGGCCCCAAAGGTCATTTAACAACCCTTAGGCTGTCTTTACCGTAGATTTAGTCAGTTCAAATACTTCAGTGGGAGGCTTAGCAGTCAGAACTGTGATCCAAGGCAGAAGCGAAAGGAGTTAGCTCTTACTGAATGTTTAACATGTGCCTGGCAGTGCCTCAAGCTTTCCTACTTAATATTCACATTAACCTCATGAGGAAAACATTTTTATGAGCCTCGTTTTGTACATAGGGAAACAGAGGCACAGAAAAGTTAAATGTTTTCCAGGGCCATATGACTAGTAAAGTTCAGGGTACTGGTTTGAATCTTGTGTCAACACTATCTGTAATCACTCTTGTCTTTAAAATAACCTTTTCAATCAAGTATCTTTGCATTTGATACCAAGAATGTTAAAGCAAAGAAGCTAACTAACTGTCTCAAGGTTATAAGCTGTAAATGACTGGATTGAAGCAACAGTTTGTCTCCAAAGCTCATCTATTTTTCAGTTTATCCCACTGCTGCTGTAGACCTTAGGGTAGAGGGTCATGAACTCTCTGAAATAAAAATAGTTGGTTTTGAAATGAGGATCCCTTGCTGTTTTCAGACTTTCAGCAACTCTTTTACTGAAAAGGTTAACCACTCTGCTCCCTTTGCTTTATAGTTAGGTTGAAGTCTTTCTGAAACCTTAGTTCCATTTGTGGTAGGCTCAGAAGAGCTCCCTTTATCCTGATAAATGTCTGTATGCTTACTAAATCTGGAGCAGACACCTCTGGACTACCATTTCTTCCCCTTTCTCTTGGATCCCACCACTCTGGATATTCAGTAGAACATCATAATCTGAGACTACGTGTTAAGGACAGGGCATGTCCTTTTGGAGCAAAAATTCAGTTTCAAAAGACCAGCCTTTATATATCTATCTTCCTAGTACACATGACAGTAATTATATCTTACCGAATTTTAATAGCTGATAGGTTGAGAAACTTGTCTTGAATATGGTACTATATGCTGAGAGAGATTCCATCAGGCCAGTGTAACCAATAAATAGAGTGACAGTACACAGAGAAACCATGAGAAAGTACAACATGCCTCCTCTTGCTTCATACTAATGCCTAAGATTTGGTGGTTATTTATCAATCCCAAGGCTTTCTTTCATGTCTTAGTCACTTTCCTTTGCTGGGACAAAAGTACCCAACACCCACAATTTAAAAGAAGAAAAGGTTTATTTTTGGCTCACAGTTTCCGTCCATGGTTGGCTGGCTGCAATGTAGAAACAGAGGGACTGGTAGGGAAAAAGATACTCAAACTATGGCCTCCAGGAAGCAGAGAGAGAAAGGAGGAGTGAAGCACAATACACCCATCCAGGTCACATCGCCAGGGCCCCACTTCTAACCAGGCCCCTCCTCCTGACAGGACACTGTGTGCTGAACTTGTCAGTGCATGAATCCGCTGATGAGTCTCACACCTCCATGATCTAATCACCTTCCACACATCAGAATTTTAGGGGAATTTTTGAATCTAAAGCATTCCATTCCTCATCCAATATAACATATTGGGAGGAAGGGGTAGAGAAATCTTATCCAGTCTCTCAGCAGTTTTAGTCACCCCCAGTCAACCATGGTCCAAAAAATGCAGTACATCATAAAAACATGCTGTAAGAGGAATAAAGACTACTATTACATATACCATTGTAATTGTTCTATCTTATAATTATCTATTTTTAATCTCTGTGTCTAATTTATACATTAAACGTTATCAACTTTATCATTGGTATGTACACATAGGAAAAAATAATGAGAGTTTTAGAAGGTATCCTTTGTGGATAAGGGGGGATTATAGTACCTATTTTTTAGTCTCTTATGTGTCAGCATGAATTTGGTCATTCAATATTTATTTCATTTTATATCCACTTATCGCCTATTTTTTGCCAGTGTTTTGAACTAGGAAGGATAAAAAGGATCATTAAAAATTAAAGAAAAAAGAAAGAAAAGTGAATGCTATAAGAAAAATCTGGGGTCCAAAAACTAATTTTCTTGTTTTAGAATTTATCTAGGATTGGCCCAGTCCACTTGGCAAGTATAAATTTTATTCTCCTAATCTCCACTGTGATCCTCAATATCTTTAAACATCAAGTGTTTACAGAATTGATTATGCAGAAGCAATTAGATAATAGAAGTTAAATTTTAAAATAGGAAATTTTGGATGTGGGAGCAAAGAAAGGTTGAAAAAAAGAGACGAGAAAGGCAAGAGAAAAAAATCAAAAGCAAGGCAGAGCAAGAAGGAAAAGAAGGCTTAAAATTCACCAGTTGCTTTTATGAAAACCTCATCCAATTTATCTTCAACCTGGGATGTGCAGGCACAAGTCAAGGAACCTAATGATTTTTGAATATAGAGGTTTTTCAGTTGGCTGAATGAAATAGACTTGCAACCTGTGAAACAGCCGGCATTCTGGGAACAACAAACTTATTACTATTTCCATGTGCATTTTTTCTGTTTTCACCTTTTGCTCATCTACCACCAACCAGATTCTGCATGGGAGAAGACAGGAACCCTAAAAAGTTCTCTAATCCCAATGTGCTTACTTTTAACCCTTTCTCATCTTAAAGCCATCAGACGTTTAATAATGCATTTTAAAATATATGATTCCCTCACATAATTTACATGTAATTAAACTTTGTGATTAAAATAATGTGGTGGTACTATACTTTCAAATTAAATGATTATCTTTGCTAGACCTACTTTATCCCGCTCTCAGATTTTAAAACAGACACAAATTTGAAGAGCTACTTCCCTATGATCTTTAATTTCTTTTATTTTCTTTAATAGATATCTTAGATTAGGACATTGAAGAGATACCTTCCAGCTGCCATACTTATGTTTACTATTCTTTAATAAGGAATAAATACAGAATTTATAACTTTTTATGATGCCCCAAATGAAAAGGAATGAGGAAATATGATTCACATTGTGAAATTTTTCCCATTGTGAAATAATTTTCACATTTAAATGAACCAAAATCTTTAAGAGGCCCCTCATTCAAGCCTGTAGGCAGGTGTTCTGACCCATTTAAAGTTGACCCAGACAACAAAGAAGTCCCTTTAACCCACTAGCCTTGGAATACCTCCTGTAAGCTCTAATGACCTCAATTTATGACCATAGTTATTTGATGAAAATTTCCTGCCATATTCCTAAAAAAAAAAAAAATGATGGTAAAGTAGAACAGTGCTAGCTGCTTCTTTATGGTTCTCAAAATATTTCCCAGAACTTTTTAAATTAACTCAATACATATAATACTTTTACCAGAGACATCATATAATTAACCAATTAAAAGGGTAAAAAATAAAACAGAAATTTGATTAATATTATCTTGTTGACATTTAAGATTAATAGGTCAGTGAAAAAATATTCTTCAATTGCATGAATCAATTGTATGCCCAATTTGCCAATGTAGTATTAAATTAGATTCTACGCAAAGAGATTAGAACTTATTAAATAAATTAAAATAATAAATTTTGTATGTTTTGTGTTTTTTCAATAGATTGGATTCTTCAAAAGGCCACTGAAGAAGAAAATGGAGAAATGAAATATTTTGTAAGAGGAAAGAATAACTATTATTCAGTGATTGGATTCTTCAAAAGGCCACTAAAGAAGAAAACAAAGAAATGAAATATTTTGTAAGAGAAAAGAATAACAATTATTCAGTGACATATCCTCAGGTTTGCCTCAAATATGTGACAAGAAATTTATAATATAATCAAAAGCACGGTCACATAACTCAGTGTAATCCATCAAGGATTAGTGACTCAGTAAATAACAGATCAAGCATGATCCAGAAAGAGTACACAAAATGTATATTTTATAAAGCAATAACAAATATTTTTAAATAATTACTCATTTTTTTGAGTACAAAATTACAAAGTGTTTTAAAGAAGAATAATTTATACAAATGTTTATATCTTAAGTCACCATCCAAAGTACAGTATTTAAGGAATACAGAGTTTTACAATCACTGAAACATTTAATTTTGAAATAATGTAAGATTTTTTCATTGATTCCTAATGAATGTCCATATTCAACTTGACAGCATTTGTAAATGCCAAGAAATGAATTACCCGAAAGAGATCACTTCTCCCAATTCAAATGAGAATATTTTTCCCTAGTAGAATCCATATACAACATGGACTGAAAACATCTTTGTGTTGTGTTCTGTAGTTGGAAAAGTTTTTTATTTGTTTGCTTGTTTGTTTCCAATATGATTGGAAAATAGTGCAACTGAGCTGATATTCTACGTAAGATAGAAATCAAGATGGTCATTGTTTAAAAACAGATGCACTGAATGGATTAATTTAAACTTTTACAGAACATGCTTAATTTTGATATTGTGCTTTACAACATGAAACTTTTTTATGCAGAAAAAAAAAAACACTTAAAGCAGTCCTGGGTAGCATAACGATTTATCATGAAAAGCCATATTGTGTGGGGGACATGCCAAAATGGTTTTGGAATAGAACACGTCAGCATAGATGAATAACCCTGAAATGCTAAAATCATCTTTGCTGAGCAACTTTCAAAATATTATGTAAAATCGGAGTTGTGTCAGCTCCTTGGTACAGGGTACATTTAAACCCCCAAGCTGTGAGAGTATGTTTATTTTTCACTTTTAAAAAAGATATTTAATTTTCCAAATACATTTCTTATTTTCAAGAAAAAGTAGTATTCCATTTCAATATTGCATTTTACCAAGAAGTTGCTTCAATATTTAAATAGAGCCCCAGAAATGTATTTTGAAGAATTTCGAGTTTGAAAACTCAAACCAACAGAAAATTATCACACCTCTGTGTGTGCTTCTTTGTTCTTGAAATAATCTTTGCAGTGCCTTACACTCTGCTGTCTCATAAGGTGCCGGGCTGCTCCATTTCTTAGGAAAGTAACAATGAATGAATATATGTAACTGCATGTGTGAACTACTGCTGTAACATTTGCTGATACTTCAACCATTCAATTTCTCCACCCGATTTACTATCACAACACCAGGATCTGTCAATATTTAGAAAGTGCTGGATTTTGCTTTCTTCATGAAAGAGAAAGTCAACAGAGAAACTACAAGCCATGAATTTAATTTTTGAAACTAATTTTAAAGGAATTACCTTAAGCCTCTGAGTCAGTCTGTGTGCTGGCTGTCCACTTCTACATGTAAAATTCTGAAGACTAGAAATGTGTCTGGGGCAGGGGATTTAGCTCAGTGGCGTAAGCGCCTGCCTGGCAAGCACGAGGTTGTGAGTTTGATCCCCTGTACCAAAAAAAAAAAAAAAAAAAAAAAGAAATGTGTCTGGGGAATGCCAGCGTTACCAGAAGTTGGAAAAAGAGATAACTCTTTCTAGAGCTTGGCTATCTGTCTGGTTTATCATTGTTTTGTAATAATTTGCTTTTGGAATATTTCTCTCTCTCTCTCTCTCAATTCAGAAAGCATTCTTCCACCTATTCTTTCTTTCCCAACAAACTTCACTGCATACTGCAGTACTCACTTGCTCAGAAGCCCTGTTCTGAGCTCACCACCTTCTTAGAAGTAAATCAGACAGATAAATTTAAATTCATATTTGCATGTGTAACTGATAGACAAAGCATTCATTGAACTGTAAATGTGCATATTTAAACAAAATACATTGCTAACCCAATAGGGAAAAACAGAAAGGAGGATATTTTGAAAATTTTAGGAAAGAGAGGAGGAGCTACTTGACCAGATCAGCCTAGCTTCCATGGCCATTTGTTCAAGACGATTTTTACCACAAATCATTCCTGGTTATTAATAGAATATATAATGAACCAGAGACCCCATTTCTCTAGTATCATAATTTGTTGATGTCTGTGAGTGTATGTATATGTATACATGCACATACACAGGCAGATTGAATACAAAATACCTAAATAAAGCCAAGTGAAATTAACACACAAAAGCTTCACCAGAAAGAAAAGTTGGATTCCTTCACTTTTCATATAGCATTTGTTTTTTATTTATATTTGAGCTTAGCTGATATTTTTGCCAAATACAAATGTAGAGGCTATGATTTTAAAAATAACAATAGGAGTTCCAAAATAGGTTTGTACAAATGTCCTATAACATATTTATAATTAGGAAATATGCTAAATTCCACTATTTTATTTTAAAACAATTAACAAGAAATGTAAGTGGTATTTTTTTAAGATTTTTTTTACTTTATTTTATTTTATTCTATTAACACATTTTAGATATACATAGTGATAATAGTCATCAGATGAAACTTGCACCTGCATGTGATACGTCTTGCTTCTTCTTTCTTTCCCATTCCCCTTTTCTCCCTTTAGTGGGTATTATTTAACAGTGGGTGAAATTATGGGAAAAATTAAATTATCAAAGACTTTTTATTTACCTTTGATAGTTTCTTTAAATGACTATTGGTTTCTATTATGAATACTGCAATGCCTTTCCTGACAAAACTTACAATGGCATATTGGTAAATTATTTAACACTTTGCTCTCTAAGAAGAAACAAATATTTGATTTGATTATTTGTCAGTTTCCGTGGTACAAATATTCTCTACATAGTCATTTTTCAGGCTAGTAACATGATGAACCTAAACAGCTTTTTAAATTCCTGGAAATGTGTTGGTCAGTCCTTACAAACTAGTATAAGCTGACTTTAGCAGATCCCTGAAATAGATCACGTAATGGATAGATGATAGGTAGGTAGATAGATAGATAGATAAATAGATAGATAGATATAGACAAATCTTATACATATCCAAATACACACAATATGATCATATTTCAAATTATGATAAAATGCTAATTATATTAAACCAGTTGACATAATGCTACCTAATTTCCCATTCTTCAATGTAAATTTATTAAAATTATAATGTCTCTTTAATATTAATAAAGTGGTGAACTTGCAGGACAGGAGAGGAAGGAGTTGCAAGAGAGAAAATGCAATGAAATGCAACCCACAGTGAAACTCAGATCCACTCAGCAGCCACAAAGAGGCTGTTTTACTCTCTCAAGGAATCCACAGCCTGCAAGCAACATTATGACAGGTTATCCTTTATAAATATTTTAACTCCCATGATAAAATTTAAACTTCAGTGATCACATGATTTAAGATATTTTCCTCTGAGTGGTAGACTCATGGGCAACTTAGCTCCTGAATATTTTCTGTGTTGTAAGTGTGCTTGAAGAGAGGCTGTGGGAAGAGATATTTTTACAAAATTTGATGCTTTAGACAACTATGATAATTTTATCTATAAATGTGTATGTACAGTCACATGCATACATTGACATAAATAAATGACCTCCTTCCCTTTTCTAAAACCAAGACCTAAGCTCAGAAATATTTGCCCCAAAAGAAACAAGTATTTGGTTGGTGCGAGAGTTACACTGTGCTGTGGAAGAGATTGTGAGAAGCCCTGGGCTGCGAGGCCGTTGCTTGCAAGCTGTGGACAGCAACCCATCCGTTCCCAGGTAATGCAGTTTTCCAGGGGCAGTGCCTTGATTGAACTTGCCATCAACTCTGCATGAATTGCCTGTCTCATTCTGCACAACACTAAGCAATCTAGAAAAGACTGGGCCCCAGGTCCTGTCTCATGTGCCACATGCAGTCATGTCATGGTCCAAATAAATGGTTTCTGGCAAATAAATTGCTAAAAATAGTACCTATGAACAAATTGATTTCAAAAACCTCTCAAGTACCTCACTCACCCCTCTTTAGTCTTCTACCCAAATAGAGATTTTTCAGGAAAAATCTGTTCATAAAGCATATGCGCTGTTTTCTGCCAATGCCAACTTCAGTGAATTGATTATTTATACAGGATTTCCAGCCTCAGAGTTGCCATGGTATAATGTAGCAGGAACAAAGTGAAAGTATACTTCAGAAAGGCAACACTCTAAGAGATTTACAAACTGTGTGCGACCCTATCAGCAATGATGTCAACACTCTACAATTCCCATTCTCACTATGGAAGTATTACCAAAAAAATGGAAAAGATGGGCTTTAGCCTCAAACTAGTACTATATTTTGTTAAAATTTGTGATTTAATTTCAAACAGCAGACTTTTAAATACAAACACAACTTCAAGGTGAGTCCCCTGGGTACCTCTTTCCAATCAGACAACTGTTCTAAAACCCCTTCCACACAGAAATGTTGAAACTACCACTAGACCTTAACTGTGTTACTGTGCAGTGAAAGGAAGCCCAAAGCACATTACAAAAGGCTATGGGTGGGGCCAGGATTACTGCTCAGTGGCTGCTCAGGATAACTGTTGAAGTACAGCATATGCAAGGCCCTGGGTTTGATCTTCAGCACCAAAAAAGGAAGGGGGTAGGGGCACAGGGTGCTACCTGTTGCTGTTTCCCAAATGGAAGCACTGTTGTACGCCACTATTATGCATAACAATAAAAATAGTATTAAACCATAGCATTATAATCCAGTGAACAAATCACCATGTTTTATTCTCACATTGAAATTTACCTTAAATTTGGAAATTCAAAGCAACTTAGCTTTTTCACTAATAACCTTGAATTTAGAAATTCAAAGTATCAACCCTTATCTATCAACCTTGAGGAAAAAAAATGT
>RJWT010043268.1:0-11984 GCA_004365215.1 Cuniculus paca | reverse complement strand
CTTTACATTTAAACCAGGCCAGAGAAGGGGGCGCTTTGTCCTGGAGTCCAGATTTTGTGTTAGAGCTGTCTCTCTCTTGAGCTACGCATTCAGCTAGGAGCCCAGGTGTGATCATCAGCGTGTAGCCACCTGCCCTACACCAGCCTGGAGCTCTCTGGATCAGGCGAGGCACATTCCTTCCACGCGATTGTCCCAGGCAAGTGAGTTTCTCAGGGCTGTTCTGGAAAGCAGGTTTGAGCTAGCAATGGACCACAGAAAGCAAGCATGGGCGTCCCTAGCTATGAGATGCAGCACAGGCTCGACTTGATCAATCTCTGAGTGTGATATTTACTGAGTCCCTATACCTCCCTGGTCCTTTGATTATGACACTGAAATGAAGGAATTAGTGAGACGAGTGTTTCCAGAACTATGCTGGTTGCATCCCAGAGACGCCTGGGACCAGGGCCAGAAGGGAGGAGGGATTAGCTACCACCTGACTTTGTTTACAGTTGTTGTCGTACTATCATTAATATAACTATGCTATACTATGCTATATACTATTCCGACTATACGGTGCTACACTATACTAAATATATTATAATATTATGGACTTCAAGGTAAACTAATGTTGGATTTAGGCAGGATCCCACTACCTAAATTATTTGGAAGCCCCTACACTAGGTGATACGTGGAACCCTATTTACCATCACGATCTGTGATCCTAGTATTCATTCAAGCCTCCTGAGAAGCACCAGAAAAGATGAGCAGTGTTAACTTTGCTTTAAAAGCCTGAAAATATTCCAGGAATTTACAGCCAGAAAAATATCTTTTGACTCCTCCTTTATCTGGAGGGCAAAAGAAACTCACTTGACAGATTGTGCAAATCTAATAAAACAGGAAAGTAGAAGAAACACTCTCTACTGCTGAGGTATTTATTACTTCAGGCTGAATCTATGCTCCTGATCCCTGGGACACATCGAAACAGGTGAGGCCAGAGCCAACCCGTGGGCTGCTTGGCAGAGCCCCCAAGAGCATCTAAGAGCCACTGGGCTTTGTCCTAAGTACAGGCAATACTTGAGTGTTGTAATATTTACGAGGAAAGTTAAGGTCTGTGACACACAGTGATCTGGAAAATCCCACCATAACACAAGAGAGGCTCCCGTACTCAGTCTCACGAAAGGAGCTGCATTACTAGACGTAAAATGCAATGGCTGGGTTGAGCTGTGAGGCTGATTGAGGGAAAGAGATGGGATTCAGCCAGCTGGGCCAGGTCCCTTAGAGGACATCTGCTTTCTAAGACCCATAAATATGTCACCTTCCTCCCTTACTTTCCGTGGGAAATAGGTTGCTGGTGAGGCTCGTTAGCCACGTACATTATATTTAAATTTATATTGTGAGACTCTACTACTAGGCCTAGAAGAAAAAAACCTGAATTTCAAATAGTCAGGCTGCTCTGATGTGACTGTTAACCCTAATATGTCAACTTGATTGAATTAAGAAGCACCCACTAGATTAGTAAAGCGCATTTTTGGGTATCTCTGGGTGGGTCATAGAGGCATGAAACTGGGCACTATCTATAGTCCTTAGCCCCTTTCTTCCGTGGTACTCTCCCCGTGCTCTGAGGCTCAGTTGTCATGTACTAAGCATCTTGGTTCACCATGCCCTTCCACCATGAGTTCTCCGTGGATCCTGTGGGCTTGAAACTGTGAGCCAAATTAAACCTGTATTCCCTTCTGTTGTGAGTGCTGGACATTGTGCCTCTGTGACTAACACAAGTGGTTTGGATTACTGACTCCCAAAAGTCCTTGGGCTGAAGGCTGGGTTGCCAAGGCAGAAAAGGATAGCAGAGAGCATGGTGAAGGAAAAGGTGCATAGTCCATAGAATCTAGGAAGCAGACAGAGAAGGAAGGAGCCTAGGACAAGTGTATTCCCCTTCAGGTCACACCCCTGGTGACCCACCTTGAAGGGACCCCTCCTCTTCACAGAACACTCAGCTATTGAACCCATCAATCACTGAATTCACTTATGAGTAGTGTCACCATGATCCAGTCACTTTCCACACATGTAAAAACTGGGTGACATTTTGTTTTATTTTTTGCGGCATCGGGGATTGAACTCACGACCTTGCGCTTGCTGGGCAGGCGCTTAGACTGCTGAGCTAGATCCCCAGCCCTGTTTTTGAGACAGGGTCTTACTATGCCATTCAGTTTGGCCTTGAGCTCACTTTGTAGCCCAGGCTGGTCTCGAACTCACAATGATCCACCTGTCTCAGCCTCCTGAGTGCTGGGATTACAGGTGTGAGCCACAACGCCCGACCCAAAACTGGGTGACATTTTAGATCCCCCCAGCCACCAAAAGACTCACGTGCATCTCATTAGGCAAAATGCAGTTCATCCATTTCTAAGAGTCACCACAACTTTAACAGTTCCAGCATTGCTTAAAAGTCCAAGTCCGAAGTCTTCTCTGAGACTCAAGGCAAACTCTTAGCCTCTATAAAAATAAAACCAAAGTTAAACACTTCAAACATATAATGCCACAGGATAAACTTTCCTTATAAATTGATTAATTTAGGTATTTCTGTCCTAGTGATAGAAAACTGAGTAAAACAAAAACCAATGTGTGGGAGCAAGTTGCTTGGCCAGTTGAATATTTGGGTCCCATGGTGGCTTTTTTTCTCTACTTTGTTCAATAAATATTTATTATTTTAAGTCCACCATATGCCTAACAGGGTTCTAGAATCTTGAGCAACATTGGTGAGCAAAAGTGATGGAAATTCCTGCCTTCAAAGAGCTCATGTCCTGTGAGTCCAAATACTTGTCTCTTGCACAGTGTTACAGTAACCATGAGGGACATGCTGCCTGGGTATCTTTGGGGGAAATCACAGCATTGAGGTCACAGCTCAGGAGCAGGTGTCAGGCACCTGGTGCACAGCTGCATCTTTCTCTTTAGGTTCCTCCTGGCACCTTGTCTGGGTCTGTTTCATTATCTTTGAAAGGGATATTAATTGTGCGAGGCATTTTTTTTTGTCAGTGTGATCAAACACCTGAGAAAAATAATTCAGAAAAGGGAGGATTTATTTCAGCTTATAATTTCAGAGGCTTAAGTCCATGGTTGAGTGATCCATTGCTTTAGGCCTATTCAATGCAGAAACATTGTGGTAGAAGGGCATGATGGAGGAAAGCTACTTACATCCTGGTACCCAGGAGGAAGAAGAAGAAGAAGGAGGAGGAGGAGGAGGAGAAGAGGAAGAGGAGGAGGAGGAGGAAGAGAGAGAGAGAGAGCAAGAGACAGAGAACTCCAGAGAAAATTTATACCCTTTAAAGTCTCCTCTCTTGTGACCCACTTCCTCCAATTTGGCCACACTTTCTAATATCCCATTCAACTATGAACTCATCAGCGTGTTACCCAATTGATGAGGTTAGTGCCCTCATTCAGTCACTTTAGGTGTCTCTTAATCCAGTCAAATCGACAATCAAGATTAAATGTCTAGGATGGGTACTTACCTTGCAGGGCTGTTGGCGGAATCAAGGAGGCATCCCACTTGAATGTTCAGTGCAGTGTCTGCCACTCAGTAAGCGAGTAGCCCTTTACAGCGGCTGGTTCTCCACGTTCATCCTACTGTATGACCTCTGTTTGGCTGTCTCGGCGCCATGTCTGGGAAAGGGTGTAGTGTGGTAAGATGCCTGTATTTCCTTTACAGGATGCTCACCTGAGTAGGCGCTGCTTTCTGGAGAGGACAATGACCAAATGCTTCTAGGCAAGTGACAAAGGTACTGGCTGCTCCTGGGCAAGTGACTGAGGGGCTGCTTTCACCTTCAGGATGGACCCTTTCAGGGTGTTTCTTTTTTTGAAGCCTGTTCTGGGTGAGAAGATTCTTGCTGCACTCTCCCTCCCACTTTCCCTGTTTCAAGCTATCTGATGCCTGACTGGTATTCCAAGGTATGGTCTTGCCTCAGACTGGCTGTGTGGCCCAAGGCTGATCACTTAACCTCTCTGGGTCTTCATCAGCATGGTGCCAATGACAATGCTCACCACTGAGGGATGCTGGGAGGGTCAGGTGAGACAGAAAGGTGGAGGACTGAACAAATGTAAGGCAGAGTACTAATTTCCCTTACCCAAGTCCTACAGCTCTAATCATTTCAGATCTTTGTCCAGAATGTTAGATCTTGCCAATGGTCTTAGCCCATTAGGGCTGTTGTAACAAACTGCCGTAATTGAGTGTAGCTTATAAACAACATCATTTTGAAGGCTAGGAAGTTCCAGATCAAGGTGTTGGCAAATCAGTGTCCTGTGAGGGGCCATCTCTGTGATCACGGGTGGTCCCTTCTGACTGTGTCCTCACGTAGTGGAAGGGGCAAGGAGCTCTCTGCAGACTTTTCATGAAGGATACTGATCCTGTTCATGAGAAATGCTATCTCCCTGAATATTCATTGAGGGGACACAAATGTTCAGACCAGAGTTCCAACCCTCCCTGGTTTCAGTGCCACCTTCTAGGGTTCACCCTGGTGTGACCTTTTAACACATCAGGCCCCTTCTGTGACCTGGAGGCAGGTTTGACCCTGGTAGTACATGTAGTATCCAGATGTGTTGGACTGAAAGCTTCCCAGGGAAGGGGCTAGCTTGATTTCTCTTTGCAGCTTCTCCCCTTCTCTCCAGAGGCATGTAAGAGGGGTCAACACTTGTGTGTACCTAGGGGATGAATCATGTGTAAGACAGGAGTTGGCACCTCTCTCCTGAGGACCTGCTCACTGTGTGTCCTGGAAGAGCATTGATTCTTAAACTGAGAGAACTCAGCTCAGACTTTGCTTCTGCTAGAAGCCATGGAATGGATTTGTAAGGTATGCTAGTTTCCACTTAGCCATGATTTTTTCTGCAGTTTCAGTATTCCATAATCAATTACAATCTGAGAATATGAAGTGAAAAATTTCAAAGATAAATGAACCATAAATTTAAAATTGCATGCTGTTCTATGTAACATACTGAGATCTTGCGCTCTTCTGCCTCATCCCACCCAGGAAAGGAGTCATCCTTTGGTTCAATGAACACACTCTGTATACAGTACCCGCCTGTTCTTCGCTTGAGAGTGGCCTTGCTTATGATGTGGAAGGTGCTTGGGTTTATATAAACCTTATTTTACTTTATAAAGGCCCTAAAGTGCAAGATTAATGATGGTGGAAACTCAGATACAGCATAGAGGAGGCAAACAGTGTTTCCTTTAAGGGAAATGGTGACCGCTCAATAAAAACTTTCATGCTGATATTGCTAAACTCTATAGTTTAAAGAGCAAATGTATCCATGAAATTGTGTAGGAAAGAGGCAATCATGCTAGTTTTGCTCTCATACCTCAAACTGAAAAAGTTACAGTCACAGTGCATGATGATTATGTGGTTAAAGTGCAAAAGGTATCACACTTGTGAGTAGAAGAGAACATGAACAAAAAAATGTATTCTATGGCTTCAGAAAAAACAGAATTTGGTACTATCCCTGGTTTTAGGCACTCACTAGGGGCCTTGGGATGTAACACTGTGGGTAATGGGTGGTATGACTTCTATCCAAAATGTCCCCCCAAAGTCTCATGTTCAGAGATGGGGCTTTCGGAAGGTGAGTTAGAGCATGGGGCACTCTACTAATCAGTGGAAGTCTATTTATGAGTTCGTAGCTGACTGTTACTCAGATGTTGGCATAATAGGAAGAGCCAGCTCCCTGGGAGTGTGACTGAGTCCTGTCCAAGCTCCTTCCCTCTCTCTCTCTACTTTCTGGCTGTCATGCGGTGAGCAGCTTTCCTCTGCCATGCTTCTTTGCTATGATGTTTCTGCCGTAGAGCTGGTCAACCAAGGACTGAATCCACTGAAACCGTGAGCCAAAAATAAACCACTCCTCCTTTAAATTGTGGGTGTAGGGTATTGTGTCTCCATGATGGGAACGCTGACTAATCCCTGGGGTACTACTTTATTGTATTACTCAAGGCTTGGCTTTCCCTCCTGAGCTCTCAGAGTGCTATCCAAGTAGCCATATCTGAGGCAGGGGTTGGCTTGGAGTCCTGGAAGAGACTCTGATTGAGCATGTTTCTTGCTCTGCCACCCAAAATACCCAGAGGGTGTGGGCCTCCAGCAATCCCACAGCATGGCCTGGACTCTGCCACATTGTGCAGTCCCCAGCCCTTTCTGTCCTGTGCCAGATTGACCTTCAGCAGCTCCTGAATGCTCTTCTAAGGACTCCTGAGGACCTTCACAGTGGCTCAAAGTGCTTTGTGTACCTGCAAATTGCAAAGTATGTGAGTTCCACTGACAATACCAGGCAGGTGAGCCCAAGCACTGAAGCCAAGAGAGAGTGAAGATATCTTAGGATAAACCATCCAATGCTTCAGATCTCGCCTGATTACTGGAGTGATACGCAGCAGGCATTAATACCCAACATAGGAAACGGCTTGTCTGAAGATCAGACTACTTATTTTAATCCTCTATTTTCTATTTTTAGTGAGGATCTGGTTGTAATCAATCAAGAGTCACTGGATTAATGTAGGCAAGAAGAGTAAAGTGATAAGTATAGAGAGGATAACAATTCATGAGGGCTAATGAGAAAATAGACAGATAAAATGTCATCAGCATTTTCTAAAACTGTCTGTGGGCCAGAGAGGAAATCCATCTCATCACATTGGGCTTCCATTGGTCACAATATGTCATGGTTTTTAAGTTATTGGAGGTCAATTTCTCTTCTATGGTGACAAAGTGCTACGGGCATATTTACATAAAGGCACGCTGGGTTATGATGTTGATAAAACAGGGTCGTGGCTCTGAGTATACCAGATCTTCCAGTATTCAGGCTTTTGGGTAGTTCCTTTCTCCTGGGCTGATCCTATGATTTGTTTTAACCAATAAACTGGTGGAATTTACATCGTCCCAATTCTGGGCCTTAGCTTTACGAAGACCTTGCAGCTCCTGTTTTGTGTTTGTGGGTACCCTGAGCTTCTATGTAAGAACTCTGAGGACTCTGCAGGATCATGTGGAGAAACTGCTAAAGGAATCATTGGGGAGATCACATGGAATAGAGAAACCCAATGCCACATGGAGAGAGAAGTCCAACTATCCCAGCATGAGCTCACCTTGAGCATACTGTACAGTCAAGTGCAACCATCCAGGTGGTCTCCAGGAAGACAGGTGAAAAAGCCAGAGAGCTGAGCCCAACCCCAGCTAAAGAATCATGAGAGATAGTAACTGAATTGTTGTCTTAAATCATAAATGTTGGTGTCGCTTGTCATGAAGCAATAAGAATAAAAACAATAGATTCTTAGCACAAATATTGTAACTTCACTTCTAATGGAGACTCGAGTGAATCACCATTTGTAGTAATCTACAAAGAGTCCACAGAGAATGAGATCCATTGGGACTGATAGACAGACAGACACGTTGAGGCAGATTGAATTTACTTAATTAGCTCACATGATTGGGGAGGTTTGACAAGTCCAGAATCAGGTAGGGAAGTCAGCTGGGCAAACCAAAGAGTTGGTGTTGCAGATGAAATCTGTCCGCTGGGGAATTCTTTCTTGCTTGGGGGAAGGTCAATTTTTTGTTATACTCAGACCTTCAACTGATTGGATGATCATGCACATTGCAGAAAAACTTTACTCAAGGTTTACTGATTTAAATGCAAGTCATCCCAAATCATCTTCACAAAACATCTAGAATGAAATTGGTCCACACATCAGGGTGCTGTGGCCCAAACAAGTTGACACATAAAATTAACTGTTACACCATCCACTGGCATGAAGTGGGATTTCTTTGAGTAGTATGTGCTTCTTGGAGAGAGAACTACAGTAGAAATAAAAAATTTTGAATTTTAATAGAATTTCTTCAACTAACATTATCATCAGTGAATCTGTCTTTTTAAGCCACAATTTTTACCACTGGGTTAATTTTATTACTTAAAGCTATGCTTTCAATGCTTCTACTTTATCACTTTAGCAAGATGTTCTTTTTTTTTTTTTGAGACAGGGTCTTGCTAATCAGTTCAGGCTGATCTTGAACTTACTATGTAGTCCATCCTGGTCCCTAAGTCATGGTGATTCTCCCAAATGCTGGAATTACAGGCACGGGCCACCACACCCAGAAAGATGTTCATTCTTATGGGCAAATTTCATACTCACAAAAAACATATTCTTAAATAACCTTAAATAACAATTGGGGCACCATTGCTCTGTGCTACATAGCAGCGCAAATTAATTCTGAAAGAATCACAAGTCATTTGACTAGGCATTTTTTTAAATACTTCTGTGATTTCCATGTAAACATCTTAAGCAAACACCTATAAAATAATAAGAAATATTCCTACTAGAGGAAGAATTTCTCTTCTAGAGGGAACTTTAGTTGCTTGGATGAGGGACAGCAGTGTGACATTGAATTCTTCCTTCCCCTAGGCAAACATTTACCCCACCTTCCCCTCACTGGGCTGGAGCACGTTTGGGTAGGGGGATTAGCTCTGCCTGTGCTCCAGGGTGGGCCTTATTAATGTGAGTCTGAATATTTCTGTCCTTTGGCTCAGGACAAGATGTGTGGCTTGAGTAGTTCCCATCAGACAGAAACTTGGAAGCCTTTTATTAGTGCTTGTGGAAGAAAACGTTAGTTACCTTTGCGTGTGGTGTAGTAAGAGGTTGATATGGGGCCCAGATTAATTACAGCCCTTCTTGGGGCAGAGGGCTAAGCTGTGGAATGGCAGAGAAGCTGGAACTCTGATGAACTCAAATGTTACACTTGTTTTCTCTCTGCAATTCTAGCTAAGATGTGATAATCTCTTTTTGTTTCATAAGTCATTTTGAGTTAGAATTTCCATTACTTCTAACCTGCAGCATCCTAACTGATACCTGCTATGCACAATTTATCTTTCCACAAGAGTTAAAACTGTCAATTTTGTCCCCTCATTGATAAAAGGCCTCATACAGCAAGGTCACTTTTGTTTGAGATTTTATAATTCACCATGGGGCTCAGATGGAACCAAAATTTCTGCGTCTAACAGGCCAAGGGCTACACTTCTGAGAAATTCCCAAAATGCCAGGAAAAATGACTCAGATCACAGTTTCAGAAAAGATTCAGCACAGAGCAAAGCAGAGCAAGATGGCTCATAAGTAAATATGTTGAGTAGAAATCAGCTTCCTGTGGTGTGTCCACATTGTTCTAGTTCATTTTGGGGACTGCAATGAACAACTCCAGTCAGTCTTCTACCAGTAAACTTTTATTTTGAGTCACAATTTCAGCTTACAGTTGAGAGCAGTCTTGAACTTAGGTTGGTCTCAAACTTGCAATTCTCCTGCCTCAGCCTCCTAGGTTCTAGGGCATGTGCCCTCATTCATGGATCCAATAAATCTTTTTTTTTTTTTGCCAAAACATTAAAACCTGATCAGAAGGCTCCTCATGGGTCATTGTTTCATAAACTCAAGAGACTGAGGTATAGTTTATATACCATAAGTGATACTCATGTAAGTGTACTGTTCAATGAGTTTTATTAAATGTGTATACCCATATAAGCACTACCTCAGTTAAGTGGAGAATGCCTCCATCACCTTCAAATTCCCACGTATTTCTTTGCAATCACCTCCCCCACTAATATTGGCCTGAGGCAACCACTTTTCTGCTGCCTCTCCAGATTAGTTTTCCCTATTTGACAATTTCATGTAAATGGAATCAGATGGCATATTTTCAGTTTCTATAAAGTAAATGGAAAAGCCACAAAGCACCCATTGGCCATCACGGGGATCACAGACATAGGTTTGCTTGACCAGCTTTTCTCAGCGCTGCCCAAACTGGAGATAAACTGTCTTGCACACCCAGCATCCTGCTCCTCCTTCTCTCAGGATGTCACCCTTGCTCCGTGGCATGCTGTCATCATCACCTTCTCCTGTCCTCTCTCCCTTTTCTGGCACCAGTCTGCTGATTGGGAAGTAAACAAAGTGAGCCCCCTGGAAAGCCATCTTTGCTGAAGAGTCTGCAGATTGCTGGGGAGAATCAGACAGGAAGCATGGCCGCTCAGTTGGCCCCAATATCCCAGATAATGTAAATGCCCTGTTTCTGCAGCAGCTGGCTCAGGAATCGGCCTCTGTGACAGGAGGCAAGCTCTAGTTTCACATTAGTCCACAGCTGGATGCCCTCTCGCTCTCCTGGCTCCCTCTGCTAGCTTTCCCTCTCTTGTCAAGAGTTTGTTTTCTTTCTTCATCTTGTTCGCCTCCAGATTTAACAGAGTGTGAGGGCGAATGATGGGCTTGTCTTTTAATAATTTCCTCTTCTCCCTAAACCTGTCTGGTTCTTCATCCATGTGCAGAACATTTTTTATAACCGAGTAGACAGAAACAGGCTCCTGGAGTCCAGCTATCATTTGACAGATTGTTGTTATGCTTCCCAGGAAAAACACTTCCACAGGAGAGCAACCGGCGGTAACTGAATTCATCTGCAGAAAAGAGAAAATGAATATGGAGTACATTTGAGCCTGAGAACATTCACTCTCCTCTGGTTTCCTGGCACAGAGCAGCACAGGCGGGGAGAAACCCTAGGCCTTGCACAGAGTGTAGGTGTGACTGTTAAACTTAACCGGCAAGTTGAAAGGCTTGAGAGCCACCTAGGGGATTAGTAAAACACCATTCCACATGTCTGCGTGGGCCATGGAGATGTGACCTTGGGTACTGTATATCTGGTCCCTGATCTCTTTCTCCCTGGTGCTGTCCTCCTGCTCTGCTTCCTAGCTGCCACATGTTGTATCTTTGCTCCACTATGCTATGCCACTATGATGTTCCTGCCTTGGAGCCATGGGCTTATTCTGACACCACGAACCAAATGAAACATTTCCTCCTTGGGTAATTTATCCTAGCAACTGTAAGCCTGTCTAATACAGAAAGTAGTCCAGAGTAGTGACTCCCAAAATGTGTTCCTCAGACTGGAAGCACCAGTGTCTGCTGGTACATGAGATATTTTTGCCGCATAATGTGTTACTCCCGAACTTAGTGGTTCAGACAGCAGCGAACTTTTTTTTTCTCACAGTTTCTATGGGACAAGAATTTGGAGATAGAACGAATGGGAGATTGTGGCTTGGGAACTCAGGAGGCTACAGTCAGGATGTCACCTGAGCTGCCTTTGTCTGAATGCTAGCCTGAAGTTGGAGGGTCTGCTTCCAATGTGGCCCTTCATCGGGGCTGGAAAGTTTGTGCTGAAGGTTGGTAGGAGGTGGCTTCCAGTCCTATGGGTATGAGAGCTGCATGTCCCCGATGCACATGATTCAAGCAATGGAGCGAGGAAAGTTCCATGCCTCTTAGAAACCTGTCTTGAAATCTCATCATTACTCCTACTGAGGATATTTGCACATGAGTCACTAAATCTGGGCCACACTCAAAGGAGGAAGATAGGTCCCCACCTTTTGAAGGGTGGTGTGTCAAAAATTTTGTGGATGTATCTTGAAAATGTCATACCTGTCTGAGAAATGCAAATCCCTGAACACCATTGCTGACTTACTGAGTCAGAGAGTCTAGGTTTGAGTCCATCAGTCTGTTTTCATAAGACTCTGGGAGTGATGTTGATTCTGGCTGAAGTTGGAGAACTACCGAGTGAGACAAAGAGCACTGAGAAAACCTCAACTCACTTGGTAACTGAGGTGAAACCTTGCAACCAGGGCTACCTTCCAGACATGGAGTGTTAATGAGTCTACTGAGAGGTAATGCCCTTACTTCAAGTTCAATCACACCTAAATTGTGGGAGGTAAGACAATGATCTTCCAAAGATGCACACATCCCAGTGTCTGAATAGGAAAATGACTTTACCGATGTAATTCTGTCCAGGATGTTGGGGTGGAAGGTTGTCTTGGACCATGGGCCCAACGTATTACAAGGACACGTATAGATGGAGGTAGGAGATTAGAGTCAAAGAGAGTTAGAAGAGGAGGTGTGATGATGGAAGAAGAACAAAAGAGATAGGAAGATGCTACAATGCTGGCTTGGAAAATGGAGCAAAGGACCACGAGTGAAGAAATAC
>RJWT010043267.1:0-11993 GCA_004365215.1 Cuniculus paca | reverse complement strand
AAATAAAGGTCTTTGCAAGAAGGGAATTATGGCCCTGAACTATAAAATTTATTTTTGCTACAATGGGAAAAAGAGTGAAAATTAGGTGATAGAAAATGTAAAACAATTGGAAGGAATTGATCTGAATGATGTCAGAAAATTGTAGGAATTTGAGAACTAAGTTAAATAAAGTGAAATAATGGAAGCTGGTAGAAAGTGGGATATTTAAAATTGAGATTTCATATGTGGTGCAGTTGTTGGTGATGGTAACATCTAAGATATGAGGGCGGACTTGGAGTAAAGTAAGAGGGCACTGAAGATGCAGAGGTCAGAAACAATCCGAGATGTGTGTTGTGTGGACCTTTTATATTGGCATTGATGTTTTAAAAAGTAGTAAGCAGTGATGGACCAAGATAGAGAATCAGATGCCGAATTCATTGATATATGAAGGGGAACAACCAGAAGATTGACAAGAACAGAAAATCTATTTCAAGGAATTTCAAAGAAAATTCAAAGAGGTGAGAAGCAAGGGTCTTAGGTTGGAACTGGAACTGATAAACCATAGGAACTAATGTAGGTCCTCTCTCCATCACTCTGAAATAACTTTGTTTCATGGTGTTGCTTCCCTTCGTAAATCTGACTCACTTTTCTTTCTTTCTGCAGGCCAGCCTTTTCTCTTCCCTTCTGTGCTTGGCTACACTGGACCATGATAAACATGGTCTAATCAAATTTTTCTAAGGGAATAAGAACACATAATATAAACCTGCCTCCTTAGGCCAGACTCATCTGTGTAATGTGTGATTTTGTTGATACTCCTGAAAGTTACCCTTTCTCCATCTCTCCCTCCCTTTCTTCTTTCTCCTCTTCTTCCTCCCCCTGTCATAGTCTCCTTGTCCTATTGTTTCTCCTTCTTTCTCTCCCCCTCCCTCTTTCCATTCCCTCTTCTTATTCCCTCTACTCTCCTCCCCTCCTTTTCCTTCTGTCTCTGTCTGTCTGTGTTCTGTGTGTCTCTCTCTCCCTCTCGCTCGTCTTCTTTCTCCTTAAACAACAGAAATTTGTTTTCATACAGTTCAGGATGTGAGGAAGTCCAAGGCCAAGATCCCAACCTTCCAAATAATCAATAGAACAAAATTAGAAATCATAGGGAAAATTAGGACGTTTAAAACCATATGACAATGAAAATGCAAGCTATCCAAATTGGGGTGATGCGGCAAAAGCAGTATTCTGAAAAAAAATTATATATTACATTTATATTTGAAGTTTTATTTTGTTTTTAATTGATATATAATACTTATGCATATTTATGAGGTACAGGGTAATGTTCTGTACATGCATATGTTGTATAAAAATCAAATCAAAATATTAAGCATTCTAGTTATGTTTAAATATGCAATATTTTGTCAAGTATAGTCACCCAACTGTGCAACAGAACACCAAAAGTTATTCCTTCTAACTCTAAAATTTTTTTACTACAATGGCTATGTCCAGATTCTCTGAATCCTGTAGAATGCTCTGTGTATTTGGCTTTTAGTAATATAAATCTTCCAACTTTATCAGAGACTCAAATGAGTTCTTGAAATATATTAATTTCTGTTTCAATTTCCTTCATTAACCATTTAACAATTTACCTCCTTCATCAGTTGGGGAGTACATTTGTTTACATACTGACTATCTCGAGGGTCACTTGGACAGTTGTCATTTCAAAGTCGATTCTTTTTTTTTTTTTTTTGTTACCGGGAAAGAACTCAGGACCTGGCATTGCCAAGCAGGCATTTATGACGCTGAGCTAAATCCCTGGCCCTCAAAGTTGATTCTTGTATTGAATAAATTTGATAAAATTTCCATTTGTATATTTAATTTTATATTTTATATTTTCTTTTTTATTCTCTTGTAAAAATTAATGAAAAATATGCAAATTTTGGTCATCCTTGTATTTAAATAATTGGACTGGCAAATAGCAGTAGCCTCTCATTGCTGTAAGAAATATATGAGGTAATCTATTTAAAAGGATGATGGATTTATTTTGGCTCTTGGCTTTAGTGGTCAATTATGGTCAATTGGTCCTACTGCCTTTGAGCTTGTGGTGAGGCAGTATACCATGGTAGGGAGTTCATGGCAGAGGAAGCTTCTCATTTCATGATGGCTATGAAACAAAAAGATAGAAAATCCAGCATCCCAATCCCTGTGAGAATACAACCCTAGTAACCTAACATCCCTCTTCTAGGCCCACTTCCTAAAGATTCCCTCACTTTCCATTAGTGTCACTAGGCAGAAGCCTTCAACACATGCCTTCGGGGAGACATTCAAGGTCCAAACTACGATAATGGGTTTCTTAGATCTGGTTGAAAAGGAGAAACTGTCTTAACCTTTTATTGCTTTACTTCACATGAAATTAAAATGTAGTTCCCAGAGTGACTCTTGAGTAGTGGTGAAATGAATATGTTCTGGCATTCTAGAAGAAAGGTTTTTTTTTTTGTCCTTTAATTTTTTTTGTCTGTTTGTTTTGTTGGTGCTGGGGATGGAACACAGGGCCTTGCAAATTTTGAACTACATCCTCAGTCCAAGAAGGAGTTTCTGTATTTGATGGAAACAAAGCATCTTGGAGAAAAGTGGAAAGAATTCTGTGTCTAGTGCACGGTAGAAGCCAAACTCTATCAGAGAATATTTCTTGTTAAGTGTTAATAATTCCTATAATTTTAATAGAAATAATTAGCATTTATTGAGCTCTATTCAGACTTTATTCTAAATAACTGCAATTTTGTTTATTATTTAGTCCCACTAGAAATCAAATAAAGTTGATGACATTATTATCCCATTTTAAAAATTTGGAAATTGCACAAGAAACCTATTTAAATTATTTTTACTATGCAATGAACCCAGCCAAACCCTGGTTCATATAATAGTGATTTTATTGCTCATGATTTCGTGTGTCAGTTGTGTAGCTCAGCTCCTCAGTTCTCTGGCTGCTTTCACCTCTGTCAACAGGGGATAAGAGGGGGTGGGGCTTGCTGTTGGTTGGACCTTCTTTCCTTGTTGTCTTTCACCCATGAAATACATAGCCCATGGCTGGGGATTTAGCCCAGCGGTTCAAGCACTTGCCTTGTAAGCCCAAGGTTGTGAGTTCAATCCTTGGTACAAAAAAAAAAAAAAGGCAAGGGGATACAATTGGAAAGCATAAGTTAAATATCACATGGTTTCTTTCATATGAGAGACCCAAAATGTAAATAAATTAAAGTGCAAAATAAAAGATAGATAAAAGAAAACAGGGGGATAGAACTTTTGCAAAAGGGAAGGGGACCAAGAAAAGGAAGAGGGAGGGGATAAAAAGAATTACGATGTGTTATGAGCATGTAACAATACCCCACAATGAATTGTAATTATCCTGTAATGCAAACATGTACCAATAAAAAATAAAATTAAAAAGATCTCTTGTAAGGCTTGTACTTCTGACATCAGCATTACGGGGTTTCTCCAGTTTCCTAGTTCTCCTACCTGCTACTTTAAGTATCCTCCCCACCACTGCCCATCTAGCCCTGGGATAATCATTTTTCATGACTGAGAAAGTTGGGACGGTGTCTAACATTTGGAAAGACAACAGGCATGACGTAATCAGGAACCTGAAAAAGAGGTGTGCATATAAAGACCATTCACAGAAAGAGTAACTCTCAAACAGAAGACAGTCAAGTGAAAAAAAGTTAATTGAATCCATTGATGTGATACGTTTTTGTGTATCAAATTAGAAAACATTTTTAGAATGATAACATGTAGTGCCGATGAGATTCAAACAAATCAGATACTTTCATATATAGTTGGTAGGAGTACAGCTTGAACATGCTCACTCTTTTTACTTCGGAATTCTATGCCTGGAAATCAAGTTGGAAA
The DNA here is from genome assembly GCA_004365215.1 of Cuniculus paca. Taxonomy (NCBI): domain Eukaryota; kingdom Metazoa; phylum Chordata; class Mammalia; order Rodentia; family Cuniculidae; genus Cuniculus; species Cuniculus paca. The sequence continues at coordinate 8,132 of RJWT010043267.1, read as the reverse complement.
ATTTTTTACACATATACATTGTTCCAGAAGCAACATGGCATGTGAAAAAAAACCTTAAAACTTCAAATTTAAGGGAATGGCATACTAGACAGGGACATATCCATCATTTGATCATTTTTTTCATGCCTAAATCTTGTAATCTGGACAACTATTTTGAAGATAACAATATGCAGTGTATTAACTGGTGTTAATTTCCTATTATTTTGTTTTGAAGTTCTGTATCATTTGTATTCTTTTTTTGTTTTTTTTGTTTTTGTTTTTAAAATAAAGTGTTTCCTCCACATTGCTGTACTGTATATTTGACAACACAGAAAATATAACTAAATGTATGATAGATAAGGTTTATCAGGTAATATGATTAAATCTGTTTTTATGGGCACATTTCAGATAGTAAAAGAAAACAGAAAAATAATGCAATAAGATGATCAATTTGTGATAGAAGTTAGGGTGGTATTTTTTCTTTCTTTTGCTTTTGAACGTTGTCCAAATTTCCTTTTACAAGTTAAATTTCTTTAAAAAATTATCTTTAATGTAAAATAATTAGGATTCCCAAAGGCCCAAGGAAAGTCTAAATATACTCTGTATCACTCTAGTTTTTAGCAAATGTCTGGGAATCCCAGGGATGCTTTTGAGCAATAAAAAGTTTGTTCATTTCCTAAAGGGAAACTGAAAGCCAGTAGTGGTATTGTGAGTAGTACGTTTCCTTGAACTCATTCTCAGGGCTATAAGGGGAAGGTGATAGTATCTCCCTGTCTTCATGTTTAGAAATCATGGGATCATATGGAAGTTTGAATATTGTTTCAGCTCTTCATTAGCTATTTGTCCTTGGGTAAGTCACATTTCCTAAAACTCAGTTTCATCTTTTGCAAAATGGGAATGATAAAGAGATGATAGGAATAACTAATCATAATAATTATTAAGGTAATTTTTTTAATTAAAAGGAATAATAGATGTAAGGATACTAAATTCCTGGCAAGAACAGCAAGAATGTAGTCAAGGTAAGAAGTTAACAGCATTATTAATGATATTCACAATTGAACAGTAAAAAAATTCCATTTCTGCCACAGGAGTTTGAACCATAAGTTCAATTCCTTTTCCATGTCTCTAAATTCCTTTCCTATTGCGAGACCCTTCTAATATTTTTAAACTTTCATGAGTGTGTTTTCTAATCTTAAAATCCAGGAATGTGTTTTCATTCCTTGGAATAACAGTTTCATTACTAGAGATGCAAAGTATGTTAAAAGACTACCCCAAATATGTTTCTTTCCTGATCCTTAAACCCAGTGAATAACCTCTTTCTGCATTGTGTAGGATAAGTATTTCTTTTGTATTCAGAGAGACTAACTCAAGTCACTTTTATATCAAGATAGGAGTCACCAATGAGACCTCATGGAGTATAACTCACTCTTTTGAACACTTTAGGCCCATTTTTTAAAAAGCATGTTTGGGGTATCTCCCTAAGCAACTTCTTTATTCTTTGACATAAGTTTATTTTATTGTGGTAAGAACATTTAACATGAGACACACCCTCTTAATAAATTTTCATTGCACAATGCAATATTATTGACTATAAGTGTTTGTTAAGAAGGTAGATGTCATGTTTAGTGTCTTTACCACAAAACACACAAGCAAAACACAACACAAAATGAAACCCAAAAAGGGACAAAAGAAAACTGTGGAGGTAATAGATATGTTGGACAGAGGGATGATGTATGCTCCAGGTAGGACAGAGCAGGACACTGAATTTTCATCATCCTGTTCAGAACAGCATGCAATTTAAAACTTAGAAATTATTTCTGGAATTTTGCATTTAATATTTTCATACCATAACTGACTGTGGATAGCTGAAACTGTGGAAAGCAAAATTGTGGATGAGGATGGATTGCTATATGCATGTAGTCTACTCTCCATCTGTTCATTCTAAAAATGTTCTTTAATGGGAGAAGAAATCTTTAAAAAGGCAACAGTGCCAAGAGGTGAAGATAATCAGATGGTAAAGTATAAAGGGCATAAGTAATGAAATCTCCACCTTGAGATGGAAAAAGAAGGAGATGGGCTAAGGAAGCAGGAAATATTAAGTGAGAGGAAACAGTGGAATCTAGAAAAAATATTGGGCATATAAGATATTTTCTGGCAAATGTGAGGAACCACAGTTAACTGATCATAAGTTGGTGTTTTTTGTGTGTGTGTGTGTGTGTGTGTGGCACCAGGGATTGAACTCATAACCTTGCACTTGCCAGGCAGGTGCTTAGGCCACTGAACTAGATCCCTGGCCCTTGTGTTTTTGAGACAGGGGCTCACTATGCCATTCAGGCTGGCCTTGAGCTCACTTTGTAGCCCAGGCTGCTCTCGAACTCACAACAATCCTCCTGTCTCAGCCTCCCAAGTGCTGGGATTACAGGCGTGAGCCACCATGCCTGGCTTGATTTTTTTGTTATTATCATTTTTTAAGTGCCAGATCCCTCTTCTCCCTGAAAAAATTTATTATTCTGGTATAGCCAGAGACTTAGGAAATAAGTTTCTCAAGTTCATTTTAATGATGTAACTTTTGATTAAGACTGATATTTAGATTATATCAGATTATATCCTTCTTCTAGCACATTACACAAAATTACAATGATTTTAGTACCTTGTCCACTGAGTGTCATAACTGCTTGTATCCTATAAGAGAAACTGTCCAAACAGGTGGACCAAATCAGCCTGCACTTGCATCTTCTACTCCATGCCTTGGATGGCCTCACTCATGTACTCTTGATCCTCTATGAGACTAAAGAACTGACATTTAACAGACACCTTGGTTCTTGCACGTATTTTCTATATCTGGCAGCAATGGTTGGCAGACCCAGTATTAGACAAGTTCCACACATCAACTTCAGAAGAGACCGAGGTGAAGAGAGTAGCCCTCATAACATTTTGAGAAACTCATTTCCTCTGTGAGTCAGCCAGAATTGGTTTCTGTTGCCACATTTAGGACTCATAATTACAGTTCTGATTTTAGTGCAGTCCCATAGAATGAGAACACCCCCAATTATAATTAAAGCCATGCTAATGTTTTACCTTAAGGACAGTGCAGTTTCATGTATTTTCACACACTGTACTCTGAGTTTAAGAGACAAGACAATATCTGGTGATAAAAATCTATGATATATACTTAGAAATTTGGGGAACATCCTAAAGGGAGGAGATCTGTGATGGGCAAAACAATTTCCCTGGTATCAGAGTTAACACCCAAGACTATGTTTTGGAGTTTATCCAAAGATAGAAGTCTACATTCTTCTCATCCATTTCCTGAAGGTCCCCTTGATACCCCCATTCCTCAAGGTGTAAATGAAGGGGTTCATCATAGGAGTCACCACTGTGTACATGACTGTTACAATTCGACCAGTGGTCACTGAATAGCTGGAAAGGGGCCGGAAGTAGACCCATGTGAGGGTGCCATAGAATATGGCCACCACTGTGAGGTGGGAGCCACAGGTGGAAAAAGTTCTCCACTTGCCCTTGGCTGAGGGGATCCGGAGGACCGCTGCAATAATGCAGGCATAGGAGGCAATGATGAAGGCCAGAGCTCCGATGATGACAATTACACCTTCCGTTTGAATCATTAAGGTGTTAAGATGGGTGCTGGTGCAGGAGATCTTCATCAGTGGGTAGAGGTCACAAAAGAAGTGGGGTATCCTGTTGTTTGCACAGAAGATCAGTTGACCCATGAGAAAGGTGTGCAGTAGGGCATGAAGGTGGGAGAGGACATGGCACATAGCCACCATCTGTGCACACAGCATTCTGGTCAGGATCATGGGATAATGGAAAGGGTGGCAGATGGCAATGTACCTGTCGTAGGCCATCACTGCCAAGAGGAAGTTTTCCATGGCTGCAAAGCAAATGAAGAAATAAGTCTGTGCTAAACAGCCCATGTAGGAAATGGTCTTTGTAGGGGAGAAAATATTCTGCAGCATCTTGGGGACCGTGGTGGAGGTGAAGCAAATGTCTGTCAAGGCCAAGTTACCAAGGAAGATGTACATGGGGGTGTGGAGGCGAGGAGTGGAGATAATCAGTGTGATGATAGCAAAGTTGCCAGAAATGTTGATTGTATACATGAATAAGAAAAGAAGGAAGAGTGGAATCCGTTCTTCTGAGTGAGTAGAAATGCCCAAGAGAATAAAATGAGACAGACTGGTCCAGCTGGTATTCTCCATCTGCTGCCATAAGAAGAAAAAGAATTATTTTCATGCAGTTGGGAATACGAGCAGGCTGTTCAGTTATTCTTACTGATGTGCCTCAGTATAAACTATTTATGGTGCTGATAAAGGGGTCAAGTGCTTAATAATTTCCCAAAATAATATAGGTTTTTTTTTATTAACATCATCACTATTGTCATAAGTAACATTTACAGAGCATTTACCTTGAATCGGGGTCTTTGATATATTATTATATTTAAATCAAACAATAACTCCATAAAGCCATTGTTATCATTGTTGTTATTTTACTGGTTTTACAAATTAGAAAACTGAAGCATGGAAAGTTTAAACTCACAAAGAACAAAAAAATCTGAATTTAAGTCATTTATATCTGGATCCAAAGGCTGTACTATTAACTGCTGACATGATTCTCCAAACTACAACCGAGGCATCTCATTCACTGCAATGTACTTACGGATGACCTACATAACCAACGAATCTGCCTCCTGAAGGGGATGTCAGAATTCACTTGATTCAGCAACATTCATTTTAGGGAATGCATTTGAGGGTAACCTTGCTGGTGCCCAAAGATTTCTCAAAGACTGCACATTGAAAAGTTTCCAGATTGGTTATTTATTTATTTATTTTTTATTTTTTATTTTTTTATTTCTGTTAATCAATTTTCTAAACTAATCCTGTCATCAAGGTGTCTCCTTACCAAGTCTCTCATGTAAAAAAGAAATAACAGAGTTGATGCTAGTTTTTGACTTATTCTAGTAATAAATAAGAGTTCTGGATGTATGAAGTAATTTAACAAAAGAAAACCTTGTTGCATTAGATATCTTTACAGAAAACTTTCTCAAGTCATCTCTTTGAATCTGTAGGTTTCACATGTATTTAAAATCATGCATCAAAAACATTTGAAAAAATTCCAGAAGGTCCCAAAAAGCAGAATTTTAATTTGCTGTGTGCCAAATACTACACCAAATCCATGAAAATTAAATGATGTGTAGGCATTGTATTAGGTAGTATAAATATTCTACATATTATTTAAAGTATACGGGAGGGTGTGCATAGGCTATATGCAAATACTACACAATTTTATGTAAGGAATATAAGCATCTGAAGATTTTGGTATTCACAAGGCATCCTAGAGTGTATCAGCCATGAATACCAAAAGATGATTATATTTAGATTTGATAATTATTTTTGAAAATTGTGATATATCACCATAGAAAATTACTGCTTTTGTAGGTCAAAGTACGTGAATATTATTAACTTCTATTTTTCTGGGTCAAAAATATGTGAATATTGCAACTTCATATAATTGAAGCTAATGCTAATATAATTTTGGTCAGTTATTTACTACTAGCAATTGTTTTTTCCTGATTATCTTCAACACAAAATGTTATAGTCACCAGAAATTTTAAAATGACTTTAATGTTATATTTTTCATTGTCAAAAGTAAGATATAAAAAACTTTCAGCATAAAAATAATTACAACAGGATAAAATTTGAAGAATGGAAATAAATGTTTAACTCAAAAATAAGTCATATAAAACTTATAGCTATTAAGGATGATCCTGCTCTTGCATTTTGAAAATTGATGATGTCGGTGTCCAATCATGGTAATATTTAGATGGCATTGAATGCATTTTAAGAAATAATGCATTGTTTGTCTTAAAAGTACAATATACATTTTATTATAACTTTTCAGCTCTTTAAAGATTTGATGAATGATTTTGTCTAAGTTTTCATCAAGTGGTACATGAGGAAAAACTAGAAAGACCATCCATTCGACCCAAACTTTAAATCAATACTCAATCTCTTCTTGTAGGATCATGGAAAAGTTAACATCCTTGTGTTTCTTGAATGTTTTGTGGCAGGAAGCTTAGTGGTCAGAGCTTCTCTCCCATGGAAGAAACTAAAGTATAACAGTCTATCATTTTATTAGAATTAGTTTGGTTCTTTGGGACCTCACAGAACAAGTCCATTACTTTTCAATATGAAAACCCTTGAGAAATCTAAACACTGTTCAACAAAGTCAACATTGTATGACTGTTATAAAAGTCCAACCTCAGTTTTGGGCTACAGAATGGGGATATGAATATCATGTTATTCTTAAAATTGTTATGAGGATTAAACGAGAACACTTGATTCCTGTCAAATATCGTGTAAATACAGGCAAATTTTCTCATCAATTTTTCTATCTTGTTAAACACAGAGTTCCCAGGTTTTTCTGTCATTCAGATCTCTCTACTGTGAACTTTGTCGTTTCTCTTAAAATGTAATTCCCAGAACTAAGCAGAGTTCTGGGAATTCTGTGAGTCTGGGGTGACAGAATAATTTGATTTTGTCTGGTCATAAATGATAACAACAATAATAAAGTTGGTATTCCACACATAAGCTATATCCATGGCTATTCAAGGAATTCTTAGACTTTGCAATTTGGTTATTAGGAGAAAAAGTGAAAACAAGAAACAACTGTCTCTGGGTAGGGCAATTTTATAAACATTATGCTGTGTAGTTTTTAATAACAATTCCAGGACATTTCTAGCTGTGTGTCCTTCACCAGTCACTTGTGATCTTTATTACGCAGATGAGAAAACCAAGGTTGAGTGAGCTGAAAAGATCTGCTCAGTGTAACTTAGTATTAAATGGTGACTGGAGTTCATACTTATGCATGAATATCTTGAGCATATTTAGCTTCTTCCCCATGAAACTGGATGCCACCATGGTACAACTCAAGAGAGCAAACATTAGTTTTTCTTAACTACAAAATGTGGCAATTCAGAACGTGATATTAAATATTCTGAGTTAATTTCAAATGGTTAGATGATGAAAGAGGAACAAAAGTGTTAGCTACGTTTATTGAGCCCTTAACCATATGTCACAAATTGTTCTTAGAGCTTCACATATGTTTTTCACAAAGAGGTCACAACAACTCTGTGACATAGCAATATCACCCCCATTATACAGCCTAGGAACTTGAAGCTCACAGGATTTCTGTGACATACTTCAGGTCATTGAGTTACTAATTGGTAAAAATGGATTTTAATTCAGCTTTGTCTGAGTTAAAGCCCATACTCTTAACTACTGGGCTATGCTACCTCTTAAATTTTCCCTCATTATTTCAGTTTCTACCTTTCTTTTTGCTTCTTGATTTTCCATTGTGCTACCTTGTGCGTTGGTCAATGGTAAGTGCCTGTTATATTTTTAATTCTAATTATAAAACTGACAAGTAGATGTTATTTTTCCCATTCTCAGGTCATAAAACTGAGGACCAAAGGGATGAGTTAAATTCTGCATGATCACAGAGTGTAGGGTTGGACGCAGGTTGTCATAGATGTGACTAACTCAGAAGTTATAGCCTCTAGGGCTGGGCATAAACTGGCCCTGAATTTATGGTTAAGAAAACATGGGGGGTCTGTTTTCAAGTCTTAAAAAGAGGAAAACATGCACTAAGCTCTACTTCACAGCAGTCATAGATAACTGGCTAAGTCCATAAAACTTCTGTGACAAAGCAGCCCGTAAGTCTGTAAAGTGTCCCAGAAGTGGTCAGGGGTGAGCTGCCTGGAATCTTGGAGTTTTCTTTTTCTTTCTTATGGCTGGCAAAGATGACCCTGCCTGACCCAAAGTGCAGCTTGTCAACATATCCACTCCTCGGAAGCAGAGGAATAGAATATGGTGTGACTGAGAGGATGGGAAGCCAAGAATGGAAAACTATTAGAGGAGAATCTTGCTTTATAAAATAGTGTAAAGAGATAGCAGTGGGCTGGGGATAGAACTCACTGGAATAGCATTTGTCTAGCATGTGCAAAGATTTTAGTTTGATCCCCAGTTTACCAAGAATAAAACAAAGAACAAAAAAACTCCAGTGAAATGGACTTTGAAGTAGGAAATGGAACATATGGGCTTTGGTCCCAGGTCTTCCATGTAAACATTCTGAGAACTCAG
>RJWT010043266.1:0-11987 GCA_004365215.1 Cuniculus paca | reverse complement strand
GACCTTGCGCTTGCCAGGCAGCGCTTAGGCTGCTGAGCTAGATCCCTGGCCCTGGTGTTTTGGAGACAGGGTCTCACTATGCCGTTCAGGCTGGCCTTGAGCTCACTTTGTAGCCCAGGCTTGTCTCAAACTCACAATGACCCGCCTGTCTCAGCCTCCTGAGTGCTGGGATTACAGGAGTGAGCCACCATGCCTGGCTGAGATTTAGGACTTAAACTTTTCAGCAATGCTGAAACTGTTAGGACTTTAGCAATTCTTGCAGATGGACTAAATGCCTTTTATATAAAAGGATGTATGTGAGTCTTTGGGGGGCCAAGGACAAAAATGTTATGTTTGTAATGTAATGTAATGTTGATAGACTTACTGCTGGTTCTTAAGGATTGCTAAACTGTGTTATAATGCTCAAGTTGCAAAATGTTAAAAATTAGCATGTCTTGGTATCTGAAAGCTACTTTAAAGAAATATGTCTGCTTACCAAGTTGACAAGGGGTGGATTGTTATGGTTGATACATTGTATCAACTTGAGAAGTTTAGAAGTTTAACCTAGGGGGAGACTCAGGAGGGAGCCAGGGTTGTTACTTTGTAAATATCCTCATCCTGTACAAAGGAGGGCAAGGACATTTTGTGAGTGTTACACCCACCTTGAAGAGGAGGGGTGGCCTGTGTACAATATAAAGGAGGAGAGGAGGCTTGCTTTCTTCCTTTGCTCTGGCTGCTGCCTTGAAGTGTTGCTCTGGCGCCATGCCACCCTGCCTTGGAACCAGCTGATTATGGACTGAAATCTCCAAAAACTGTAAGCTAAATAAACCTTTCCTTGCTTCACTTTGGGTGTGAGGTGTTTTGTCCCAGCAATGAGAGAAAAGTAACCAAGACAATGTTCAATGTCTTTTAATAGTCACATTAATGTGGTGTTTTGGCTGCCCTGACTCTTATTCAATAGAATAAAACATGTCTACAGATCTGTATATCAGGATAGCCAAAGAGAAAATAATCAAGCCTCTATAATACTTTCAATTCTCTGATATAATCCTGAGAGATCTTAAGCATGATAATGTTTTATTTCCTAGAAAGGTTTTTATGGCAATCACAAATTTAATCAACTATTATTTAACAAATTTTTATTATGCATCTATTATATGTCATACACTGGTTTATTCAGCATATTCTTCATGGGGTTGCTGATCACAGGAATTTGTCATTTTCTTAATTTAACTCTCAGTGACATTCATAGAAGAGTCCTGTGTCCTGTTACAATCTGTAAATTACATATTTTTATTAATGTGGGCTGTATATTTCTGTAATTTTGTTTTTATTTCTTGCCCATTGTGCTCATTGTATAATTTTCACAACAAGCTAACTTGATAAAGGATATTATAATTTCATTTTGAGCTAAAATATCAAATTCCATTCTGAACATGTGTTTGCCTAAGTGTGGCCTAGAAGGAAAGCAGGGGTCAGCTACATAACAGGTTCATGCTCTGGTCTTCCTTCTCAGCTGCATTTATAGTGCTAACCACCTTTAAAGGATCTTAATTCTAACTCTGATGTGGTACATTCCAACTTTGGGACTGCAACTTCCATGTTTTCACGTCTGATCTATGCTTAAACAGCACCAGTGTATCTGCATTTGTTTCTTTTGGTTTTGACGCCAATTTCCATAGCCACATTTTGCCATTTTTTGTTTGTAATGGAACCAGTTGAAGCATGATCTAATTTAGCTCCTATCGACTCACTTGCAATACTTACCATGATGAAAAGGAAAAGAACCCATCCTGAAGAATGTGTTACTTATTAAGAAAAACAGCTATTTAAAACAAGATGATAAAATAAATATAGTATGATTCAATAATATAACAGAAACATTTAGCACTGCCATACTTTTTCATTAATATTACTACTATACATTGTACATGATTTGTAATTTAATCTATGCTGTTTAATGTTATTTTTCTTTGTTACTACCTTGTTTCCTTACAAATACTGTAGGTCCTTTAATGTAATTGTACATCTAACAAGGTGCTGAATAATTATGAAAGGTTCAGTATCAGTAGATTGATTATCAGAACTGTGTGATTGTGAAATGATGCATTTTAATTTTTGGAATTCTTTTTTTCACACCAGAACAATGTCATTTTTAAAAATGAAGTGAATTTTCAGGAACCAAGCATTTTAAATGAGGTCCATAGGCTTATGCTCTAATTTCACACAGAAGATGAAATAATATTTTTGGTATATTCCATTAATTTAAAACTATCAAATGTTATAAAATAAGTATTATAATATGCACGTGTTTAACCAAAGAAAAATTTCAAAGCCATCAGCATAGAAACTAAAATGTCTGTTTCATAAAAGTATTTTGAACACCAGAACCATTTAACAACATGACACATATCTTTCAAGAAATTATAAGCCAAAGAGCAGCTGCTGTCATCAGAGGCATTAGAATGCCACAGAGTCTGTAGCAGAGGGGACTTGTCAACAGTCTGTTTGAACACAGCTGCAGCTGGGATTTTCCAGCTGACTTCCATCTGGACAGGACCATGGTGCTTCTGAAAGATCCTCAGCAGAACCCAAATAGCCAATGGAGTAGGTCACACCATACAGATGGCAAGGTAAGTGAAAAACACTTCATAGTTTCAATTATTAAAAAAAAATCAGTGCAACAAACTCTTAAATATATCCAAGTATGTAACCTTATAATAAAGAGCATGCTTGGGGCTTCAGAGCAAAGGCAGATATGTGTGAATTTTAAAAATTGGGGACGTTTTTCTATTTAGAATATTTAATAAAACCATGGCACTTTTACTGACATTAAAATCTGCCTGTAGGAGCCTTCAGAATCATTAAGAAAATTCTACTGGAAGCTTGTTGTTTAGTTTCTGCTTGAAATTAAAACTTAGATTTCAAATAGCTACAGAGTGGAGACACAGGTTAATATTTTCAGCAGTCTTTTTAAACATACAGTGTATAAAATGAAATCTTTGAAGTTTATGTTCTAACACTCAATTGATCATTTTTTCAGTTATTCTACATCTCAGAATTTCAATTATAAAGTTCATGTTATATACTGAATGCATTAAATGTATAGTGAAGATTTTGATGTTATTTAAATGACTGTAAAACACGTTAAATAATAGGTATACAAGCCGGGCGTGGTGGCTCATGCCTGTAATCCCAGCACTCGGAAGGCTGAGACAGGCGGATTGTTGTGAGTTCGAGGCCAGCCTGGGCTACAAAGTGAGCTCAAGGCCAGCCTGAACGGCATAGTGAGACCCTGTCTCAAAAACAGGGCTGGGGATCTATCTCAGCGGTCTAAGCACCTGTCTGGCAAGTCCAAGGTCATGAGTTCAATCCCCAGTGCCACAAAAAAAAAAAAATAGGTATACAAAACTTGGATTTTCTCAGTTGCAAATTATGAGAAACAATAAAAATCATAGCATGTGGTGATTGTAAAGATTATTTTTGATAAAGATAAGTAAAATTTCTGAAGTTTTAGTACATTAGTAGTATAATTAAACTATTACAATTTTTTAATACATGAATCTGGATATATATTTTAGTCTTCATGTGTGCTTGGAAAATTTCAAAATCACAATAAACATTTGTTAATATAAAATTTTCATTCATATTTTTACAGTGTAAAATCTTTTATTTTATATCATTTTATAGCAATCTTTGAATTAATTATATACATTACAATGTTACTCATGAATTTTTTATCTGTTTTGAAACAATGTTTATATTTCAGTGAATTTACATTAAGGTACAACACCTATGAATTATTATTTTTCAGAAGTAGGACCAGAACTTATTATTATATTAAAAGTATAAAATGAATTGTTAAATTGACTGGACTTATTTTATTTCATTGTTAATAAAATATGTTACTGGAATCCTATGTTATGTATGAAATATTCCTAGATGATTTACTCTGTAAACATATTTCATTTGCCAAGTCATTTGTGAATACCCAGTGTTGACATACCACGCTACAGGGCAATCACTATTCATTACATTGATACAGCATGTAACCATTTCTAGACCTTTAGAGTGTATGCTATTTGAACACACATACAAACTTTTTTCTTCCTAAGGAATTTCACACATACCTAAGTAGTGTCTCTATCATGTACAACGCAAAAAAAAAAAAATTCTCTCAGGACTGAGCCCTTTTTCCCACTGCTTGGAATCTTTGAACTAAAAATTTACTGTGTGTTTTCCAGGTCTGCGTTTTGCTTTGCTCTTCAAATTCATGTAGTTCTCCTTCACATCATGCATTTCACACCCTAACAAATAACTAACTTTAGTTGCCCAAGCGCTGTAGTTACTTTGCCCACTGCTTTAATACTGGCTGTTACTTAGTTTATTCACTTCATTCATCCTTCCAAATTAATTTTTATAATTATTGGCAACATCATATCATCTCCCAAATCTGAATTAAAAGCACTCCTGTGTCTCCCTAGAACTCAGTGTACCGTTACAACATTCCATAATCATCAATCAGTTGTAATTTGGGATATCAAAGGCCACATTCCTATTATACATGATCTCCAACTGTTATGGTTTGTATATAGATGGCCCCCCAAGCCTCATGTAGTCATGGAAGTAGCTGAATCTAACGTTTGTGATTGATTCATTGTGTAGCACTGGGATTGGCAGTGTGAGCTCTGTACCCACCTAGGGCTGGAGCCGACATACTATGTAAGGTTGGAATGGGGGTGTGTTTTTTCTCTTTTGTGCAGTTCGCTCTTGCACTTGCAGCCTCCATGAACACCTGCCCTTCAGTCATGCCACCCTGCCTTGGAGTCAGCTGATTATGGACTGAAACCTCCAAAAACTGTAAGCTAAATAAACCTTTCCTTGCTTCACTTTGGGTGTCAGGTGTTTTGTCCCCAGCAACAGGAGAAAAGTAACCAAGACACCAACTTTTGAGGAAAATTTGACAAGGACAGTTACTTCATAAATATTTGCTAAAAGAATTGTGGTAGTCAGGGATTGCAAGGGAAACAATTCAATACAGAGCACATAATTTATAGGATTATTTTATAATAATCACCCAATGAGTTAAATACAAGAAGTGCAGGAAATCTGTCCACACACTAAGACCCAAGGAATCCAGCTGAGGATCTGGATCCCATGGAAATATCCTGCATGCATTCAGTTGAAGACCTAGGGCCCATGACAGTGTCTTTCACCAGTCCAATTGGAGGGCTAGAGTCCATGACAATGACTCATGCATTTCTGTTTCACGGATCTGCATTGGAAAGGTCCCAAGGGCAGAGGTGAAAACTAGAAAGTCTATGCTGGCAGGATGAAAGATCTGTGCCAGTAGGGTGAGGGATTTGAACAGGAGCCATGAAACAATGCTTAAAGTAACAACCAGAGCTTCCCTGAAAAGTACCACAGCCATCCTCAGTGACAATGAGGTCCTGAGCTCCTCCAAAGATGACAACAGCCAAGTTCATATCAGGAAGCCAGTGTGACAACCTTCTCCTGGAGATTGAACAGCACCCCATCTTCCCCTCAAGAACCAGGAAGTGGTAAAGTAAGGAGTAGAGCTCCCCCAAAGTGAACTGCAGCTATTCTCAGCAACAAAGTCCCGAGCTTCTTTGATGATGAGAACAGCCAAGTTCATATCAGGAAAGTTCAACAAGCTCCTCCAGGAGAACCCATGGCAACAGGAGAACCAACAAAACCAAACACCACCACCAACTTCTTTTCCCCCAGTTCTTCTTTTATGCTGGCAACAATCCTCAGGTGGGCCCCCACTCAACACCCTGTTGATTCAGTTCAGCTGGTGTTAAGTTGACCACCAGTTTTCAAGGCATCATAATCCACCCCTGGTCAACTTGATAACCATACCTATTTCTTTAAACCATAGTCTCTAGTGGAAGATTTGTGAGAAGTTAACGTGTCTTGGTCTATTCAGATTTACATTAATATAAAAATTACATATGTACTATTCTTACTGCACTCATTCCTGCACCAAAAGCAAAATATTCAAGGGTGATCAAAATTCAAGGTTGAAACAATATTTTGACTAACCTGATTATAAACATATCCAAAAATAACATTAAAATCATTTTTAAAAAACTAATATAATCAGTCTTTGCTTCCCATTAAACTTTTAACAGGGCATGACAAGACTAAAAAACAGGAATCTCCTGCAATTCAAATACACTCTTCCCTTCAGGTTAAAGACTTCAGCTCACTTTTCCATTATCCTGCTCTCTGTTTCATCCTAGCACCCTACAGTTCCACTGGAGTCTTCTCTCTGGCCAAATGTTTCAAAACACTCTACTGGCTCTTTGCTCTTAATTTCCAACACAGATCTGGTCAAAAGCTCTTAGCAGTAGCCATACTACCTTCCCAACACTAGACTGCACAGAAATTTTTCTACAACCCAGGCAGTGTCTCTAAACACAAGCAAAATGCAGACCAATTTTGAATCAAAACACAATGTACTACCTGGAATCCCACAGCTGGTGCAGTCCTTCTCAGTAGAAACCTCCTGAGCTTCATTGTAACCAGCAGCTTTTCCATCAGTACTTTGATTTTCCAGGTTCCAACCAGTATCCAATATAGTTTACAGCATAGAGGGACTGTCTTTTTGCCCAGTCTCGCAAAACCTTTCCAAATTAATTCCCAAGGCTCTTAAGTCATATGGCCAGGCAATGTCACAGCAATGACCCCACTCTCTCAGTACCAATTTCTGTCTTAGCCAAGGTTTTACTAGAGAAACAGCTATAACACAAGTATACAAATATATAAGAAATTACAAGATTGGCTTATGATGGTCAGCCACAGAGTTGGATGAGGAAGCCTGCAAATGGTGTCTGCACACTGGAGGCCAAAGAATTCAATCCAAGGTCTGGAGTTGACTGTAGTCACATGCAAGTCTGCACCAGGAGGCCAACAGGTTTGCAATGGAAGGCTGAAGAGTCTGTGCTGGAAGCCAGAAGACAACGTCCAAGCCAAAGGCAACGACTGGAGCTCCTCTGAAGGATGGAGCAGCAAAGTTCATATCAGAAAGCTAGTGACAAGCTTCTCCTGGAGATTGAGCAGCAGACCGTCGTCCCCTCTGGAGTCTGGAAGCTATGCTCAACGTGAGGACTAGAGCTTCCCCAATGTGCACTGCAGTCATTCTCAGAAACATCAAGGTCCCAAACTCCTCTGATGATGAGAACAGCCAAGTTCATATCAGAAAAGAAGCTCTAGCTCCTCCAGGAGAGCCCGCAGCAACAGGAGAACCAACAGCGCCAAGCAACTACACCAACTTCTTCCCCAGTTCTCTTTTATGTTGGCAGCAATGCTCAGGTGGGTCCCTACTCAGCACCACACTTACTCAGTTCAGCTGGTGTTAGGTTGACCACCAGTTTTCAATCCACCACACAGTTTCTGGTAAAATAATAGAGACTTGCTTAAACCTTGGGGCTTGGTTTATAGCTCAGCAGCACAGTGCCTGCCTGGCAAGCATGAGGTCCTAAGTTCGATTCCCAGTACAAAAAAAAAAATCTTAATTTAGTTTAGTTTTTAACTCAGGAAAATTTTCAGATTAACTGGAGTTGAAAGTTTTGTTTCAATTTATGTGAAATGCAATTAAGTGATCTATCTGAGAAGCACACAAAAGCACAGTAATATCTTAGTAATTAGTAGGTAGAGGGTTTATCTAGAATATTTATTTACTTGCTTGCTCAGCACACAAAAATCTATTTGCAGGATTATAAAGAGATAATTATTTTTAGTAATTATTTCATAGATTTTGCTATTTCCTGAAACCACCGTTTTGGAACATTATGATACATTTTCCTTCATATTATAAAAGAATGTTATCTATAAAATTCCTTCTGAGCACCTATAGTACAAATGAAAGATAATTGTTAAAAAGTAATGCAAGAAGATTATTTTTAAATATGAGTCACTTTGCCTTTTGTATAAATATATGCTCTGTCAGAAATTTTAAACAATATTCTACAGTAATACCATAGATGTATAGTTAATACATGAGATGTCCTCAAATATGTCGTGAAGTTTTAGACTAAACACATACTCTTACAGTGCCATCAGTGCCTCTCAGAATACCCTCATTGCAACACAATTACCCTATTATTTTTACACCTTTGTAAACCATTTCTGGATGTCTTTTTTTGAGTGTTTTCAAAAGCATGATTTCTTTAAAGAGTTTCGACGTTAGTGGCATTAATTCTTGGAAATGTGTTTTCTATGCTGTGTAAATATGAAAAATTTCATCAAGTTACACACAGGTTAGTGCTTCATGCATATTAGTGTATGCATATCTTAATAAAACAGTAAAAAGTGATAAAAATATAAAAAAAGAAAATGTGAGAAAAAATATTGCAGATAAATCTGCTGCATCCCATTCAACAGAAAGACAGGCTTAAAAGCATTGTGGTGTGGTGTGTTCTGAGCCATCTTATTCATTTCATCAGGCACTGTGCCCCTTCTGACTCTGCCCCAAAGTCAAAATGACCACAAGAGGTAAATTCTTTGAATTGACCTAGGACATCAAATTAGCCATGACAGGACAGCTAGAGATGCTCACGAAATGGGATTTGCAGAACTACTTTAGAAAGTGGGCCCCCAAAATAAAGGACCCAACCAAAAGATGAGCCAGTGGAATGAATAAACATGTCACAGGAGAACAAATGGTCAATAAATGCATGAAGAGATGTTCAACATCCATGACCATAAGGAAATGTAAATTAAAACAACACTGAGATTTCATCTTACCTCAGAAAGAATGGCTATAGTCAAGAAATCAAGTAAAAACAATTGGTTAGGCTGCAGGGAAAAAGAAAGACTTCTGTATTGTTGGTGAGAACTATTGTAAACTATTACAACCACTATGGAAATCAGTATGGAGAGTCATCAAAAAAACAAAAACTGGAAATTCCATTTCACCCAGCTATTCCTTCTAGATACCTTCCCAAAAGAGTTTGGCATATTACAGAGATACATGCATACCTATATTTATAGCATCACAATTCATAATAGCTAAATCTTAGAAGCAGGCTATATGTTTTTCAACAGAAGAATGAGTAAAGAAAATGTTGTATTTTCACACAATAAATTATTACTCAACCATAAAGAAAGATAAACTTCAGTCATTTGTAAGAAAACAAATGCACCTTGATACCACAATGTTAAGCAGAATAAATCAGACATAAAGGCTTAAATAGATCACAGTTTCTCTCATATGAGAAACCCAATAAATAAAAAAGAGCAAAATAAAAGATAGATAATAGGAAATAGCTAGAGCTTTCTCAAAGTACAAGAGGAGCAAGAGATAGAAGCAGGGGGCTGGAGGGAAGGAAAAGGGAATGAAGAAAGGAATTAAAATGTGTTATGTGTTTGTACCAAGTCCCCACAAGGAACGGAAACACTAAATAATGAATAATATTATCTTTAAAAAGTGTCAAAAATGTTGGGGCAATTGTACTTGAAGCAAGGGGAAATATTTTGAGAGGATTAATGGCAATGTTTTTTTCACTGTTTTAAATTTTTTTAAATTAAACATTCACTGGGTAGTTCAATCCCGACTCCTATAAACGCTCATACAGTGTAAACCAATATATTTATGGTTTGATAGTGAGAAACTGTCTTACTTTCTGGTTGCTGGGAATACTCAACAGATCTTTTTTTTTTTTTTAAGTTTTGTTTTCCAACTTTTTGTTTGTTTATGTATTTATTGGAATAAGGGATCCAACCCATGACCTCGTGCTTGCCAGGCAGGCGCTGTGCCGCTGAGCTATATCCTCGGCCCCCAACCTATAATTTAAAGGAAGAGAATTTTACAGTTTCAGTCCAAGATCAGCCTGCTCCAAGGCAGAAACAAGATGTCAGAAGGGTATGGCAGAGAAAAAACTCACTTCATAGTGGCCAGGAAGCAGTGAAAGAAGCAGAGAGCCTGGCAGATTGTTGTACTGCTGGGGTCACTCGCCTCAGAGACCCAGCTTTCACCAAGCCCCGCGCCTCAACAGCACACTCAACTACTGAACTTATTAGTGGGTGAGTCCACGGATTAGTATAGCACCCCACAATCTAATCACTTTCCACAGGCCCTGTGTCTGAACACGTGAAGCTTTTGTGGGACATCCTAAATCTAAACTTTGCAGTTATTGCCAGAATTCCTTGTCTTAAAAACGTCCTATTCTTGTTTTTTCTATTTTTATTTTATTTCATTCTTTTTCTTGTACCCTCTGAAATAAAACAAAAGGCCTGAGTAATAAAACATGTTACATCACTTACACTGTTTTGTTTTGTTTTGATTGACTTTATTCTGTTTTATTTTGCTTGGTTTTATTCTCTCTAAAATAAAATTATTTTTAAAAAAAGTTACATAAGTCACGAAGTAATTTGAAGTAGTTTTCTCTTTTTTCTTTTCCTTTCTGACAGAGGGTCTCACTTTGTAGTTCAGGTTGGTCTCAAACTCACAGTGTACCCCAATCTGGCCTCAAAGTCATGGCGATGCTCCTTCCTCAGCCATCCAAGTGCTGGGATTACAGGCGTGCACCACCACATCCAGCTGATCTGTTTATTTTAAATTCTACTAGTTTTTGTTTGAAAGAACCTTGTTTACCAAAAATTGCACATGCTCTAAACTTTTGTCATGGACTTTTAAATTTTATTTTTATTTATTTTACTAATGCATTACCAACTATTATAGACAGCATTATTTCTAAATATTGTATGATATCTGTTAAAATATTTGCAATCAGAAAAAAACTATCATTATATCAGATTTATATGTGCATCAATTTTGAAGCAGAAAACACAGTTATTTAATTTGTGGATAATCATAAGTACCTGACTATGTCACTTAAAATATAAAGTAGATCAATAGGTAGATACAAAGGCTAGGGATATGGCTCAGCTGCTCAGAGCCTGACTGACAAGCATAAGGCCCTGAGTTCGATTCCTGGTACCAAAAAAAAAATGGTAAATGTATTAAGGTATTCTAGTTCATATAATTAGTTTTTGAGTTGGTCAAGTTTATGGAACATTTGTTTGAGAATACATTACTGTTATTTAAAAAAACACACTACTTACACAATTTTGCCATTAAAATCTACAATACTTCTAAATATATTATTAGGATTCTTAGTTTACGTTGAGGAAATAAATACACAACTCCATTAAGCAACTTTCCTCATTTTTAAATAAAATTTAGTGGCAGAACAAACTGAATTCAAAAAATTTCTGGGTTAAGTTTCACTTTTTTTTTCCTATTAAACAATTCTATGCCTATGTTGTATCTTTGCATAGTGTAGGTTTCAACAAAACAGGAAAGGATAACTTTATTGCAATTCCAACATAATATATTTTCTTATTTCATTATTATTAGAAAGTTATTCCAGCTAAAAGCTGAGAGTAAAAATCCACTGTTGTTCACAGTACATGAATTATTAAATTTTATGCATCATAAAATATTTTACAAAAACAAATTTACTCAAAAATATTACAGAATTGTTATTTTGGAACGGATGTAAGAAGCAACATGTTATTTTCCCTATAAAAACTTCAAAAGATAGGAGCTTCAGAGAAGGAACACATTTACCAATGAGTTGCTAAAGCTGGCCTTTAATTTTATGAATCCCATCAAAAACTACTTTGAAGTCAAAATATAATCACTAATCCTTGGGGAAGCAGCTAATTTTACCTTTTTCTTCAAAACCATTTCAATAAATTAAATAGTTTAAGTAATTTCAAGTTTTCAGTCCTGTGAGCAAAAAAGAGATAATAAATTGTACTTAATTTAGGTTGCATAAACAACACAACTATCTCCCTCAATAAACTGTTGCTGAGAAGAAAATTGAAAAACAGTTTATCTTGATCTTAATTTTTGGTGGTAAGGGTCTGCATTCCATCCATTTTGTTTGTCTAACTGTTTCTTGGGGGTCTATTTTGCATCGGGCTTTATTCTATCTGTTGGGAATACAAAATGCATGGAATACAATTCCTTTTTC
>RJWT010043265.1:0-11974 GCA_004365215.1 Cuniculus paca | reverse complement strand
GAGGCTGAGACAGGAGGATCGTTGTGAGTTCAAGACCAGCCTGGGTTACAAAGTGAGCTCAAGGCCAGCCTGAACAGCATAGTGAGACCCTGTCCCAAAAAGACAAGGGCTGGGGAATTGGTTCAGTGGCCTAAGCTCCAGCCCGGTGGGTGTGAAGTAATGAGTTCAATCCCTGGTGCCGCCAAAAAAATAAATAAATAAATAAATAAATAAACAAAAGGAAGAAAAGGTAGTCCATGCCTTAGTAGGGAGGCTGTAGCTCTCTTTGAGTTCAGTCTCCAGTACCCCCGTCTCACACACGCAAGAGAAGTGCAGCCTGGAAAAAGCACTTTCTGCCATCATTCCCTTCCTGTAATTTACCACTCCAAACATACCTGATTACTAATTCAGAGTACTGAGGTAGAAGGCCATTGAGTTCGGTATATATTCCATGTCTTAGTCAACTTATGCTACATGCTAATACACAAACACTAATAATTCTCAGCACATTTTATAGAATGCAGTAGATGTGGCCACATAAAATACTGAAGACTGAGACCGTCTTACCCTCTCCACTATTTTTGGATAGCATAGAAAATAGAAATCATTAAGAATTTAAAAGTAATCATCACAAAATTGTCACACATTGTAATAATGCTGTCAGGATTATTTTAGGTTATTTATTTATTTTGGGGATGAGGGGTTGAGCCCAGGGGTACTCCACTCCTGATCTACATCCTCAGCTCTTTTCCATTTTTATTTTGAGGCAAGGTCCTACTAGCTGCCTAGACTGGCCTCAGATTTACAATCCTGCCTCAGCTTCCTGAGTACCTGGGCTTACAGGCCTGTGCCACCATTCCTAGCAATGTTAAAATGTTGATGTCTTTTCCAATAAAAGTATAGACATCTATAACACAGTCTAATGGTGATGATAAAGAGCCTATACTATTTTAGGTGGGATAGAGAAAGGTCTTTTAATCTGTCATACAGTTGAAAGAAAATAGAAATTGGGATTTTTAGTTCTGCCTTCTAACTCTCCTGTGTGTGAGACCCTGTCACACTGTGTGGATGCTATCAGAACAAGACGCGTGCTCTCTATGCCCATGGAATGGACTCTAAGAAGTACCAACTGGGACTCATAGGTCAAGGGTTGCTCTCAAAGCCCAAGCATTCCTTGGTCTTTCACACCTCCATACCTCTTCCCCAGGGCCAAAGTGGGGCAGAAGGTGGGAGACAGAGTGGGGTCAGATGGGAAGATAGTCATCCAGGCTGCTGTCCACCACACCCTGGTGGCCCTAACTCTACTGCTAGACCAATCACCATTTCCTGGTTGTATCTAGGCTCTTCTGTTTGTTCCACTGATGACGGGGAAGGAGGAAATTGGACATTGCAGAAGCTGGTAGAAACTAGTATCACAAGGCAAAGTTCCATTTCTAGATCCAAGAAAAACTTCCTGTTTTGTTAAGACCCTTCTTAGGAGCGGAAACCTGCTCTCTCAAATGAAACCACAATGAATAATTTTGCTGTGTTGAGCAATCCTGAAATCCCAAGGGGTGGTTGGTGACTAAGAAGAGAAACCATCAGAGATCAGCCCCAGCTGAGCAGGACTCTTCCTCAGTTCCTCTGCCACTCCCTGAAGGACCAGTGACAGCTGGCAAGCGGAAAGCATTTGAGTGACCTGGCAAGAGAACTGGGCAGAGCTTCGGTGGCTCCCTCGGGGCTGCGTAGCTCAGACAGCTTATCCTTTCCCCAGATGGAGTTTCCCTTTTAAGAGAAAGGTCTTGCCAGGTGTGGTGGTGCAGGCCTGTAATCTCAGCACTAGGGAGGCAGAGGTAGGAGAATCGCGGGAGTTCAAGGCCAGCGTGGGCTATGGAGCAAGACCCTGTCTCAAAAGAAAAAATAATCTAGAAGAGCTGCAGTGTTAACCTACACTTTGCTGCAGTAATAAATGAACCCTGGAATCTTGGTTTAACATACACTGTAAAGTTTGTCTTCTTTTGCACATGACCAGTACTGGTTGGTGGTGGAAATGCATGGATTCCATTCAAGAGCCCAGGGGTCTGGTGTCTGTGCTGCATTGCTGGAGCCCAGGCCCCCACCCACTTGGCGGCAGAGGAAGAGGACAAGGAAAATTCACACCTGTTCTTCTGGGCTTCTGCCTGGAAGTGACAGTGCTGCCTCAGTGGTAGGACCAAAGGTGGGGCCTGGGATAGGAGGGGAAGCATACACGGTGTTTGGTGAGTACTAAATGCCTTTTCCATAGCAGCAGCCTTTTACTGCTGGGCACTTGCTCCAACATGTTATAGCAGCGGAGAGTTCTAGATGGATCATTTGTGTCTCATCATCTAAGGTTCTTAGCTATTTTCTGGGCTTTATAACAGGCAGGTCTCAGGTCAAAAATAGTTCACCCCCTTTAGGGGTAGGCACTACATAAAGCTTTTGCCCCTACAGTTGTTTCTTTTTCTCCTTTTCCTTCTTTTAAATTTAATTTTGCTTTTTACCCAATTAGCTAATCCACAGAAACTAGCCGCTCCTGGCTTCACGACATGTGGCTGGGAGACTGATGTAGCTGTGTCCCTAGAAGCATGGATTGGTCACTTACTGGAGCCAAAGCCAGTTGTTCAACAAGGCATGGAGTGTTATACTGTTCATGACAACATAAAACTGAAGAATCGTTCTCGGAAGGGTTGTTGACCAAAATGGTTCAAAATATATTATGATTCAAGCCTACACTTGTGATTGACTCATGTTTGACTCTTGGCCAGTGTTTTTATGCCCAGGGAGGGTGCCTGGTTCACCGTGATTATCAATTAAATATACACTGGGTCCAAACACCAACGGTGGGCTTCTTGACCAACCTGCACGCCCTTGCCAGGAGGCAAGGAATTCGCTCTAAGTAATAGCTTCAGTTCTCTGCCTTCCCCTCTTGTGCCTTGCTTTGGAGAGATTCTGACATTCGTCAAAGGTAGGAGGGAGCAAGAGAAATACAGTACGGCTGAGTTTGAAGCAGACTTACTTCACAGGGTGGTTCTCAGTCGTTTTGTTTTACTTGGCCTGCCTCAGAGCTGTTTTGGTACACATGAGGTTCTCCAACCAGGAGGCCCCTGCAGACCTGATTTCCCCTTGGAATGACACATTATCCTCCCTGCAAATGTGGCAATTGTAAATTCCTGCCTGGGGAGCAGCAATTGCTTTGAATTATACACTATTTGAATAAAGCAGTGTGGGCTCAACAAGGCCTTATTGTTCTGCATCCCTGATGGAAGTCTGCTATAGTAATTTCTGGTGATATTATACACTCCTGCCTAGCATTTGATTATGCAAAGGAACACTTTTTCCATACTTTATTTGGTCCTTTATAGTTGTTTGTAATAGAAAAACCTCTTTTACCATTTTATCAACACTGTTCAGGTTTTTTTTCTACTTTGTTTTTTTTTGTCTCTTACTCTCTCTTTCGGTCTTCTGATACGAGTCTGCATCTTAGAATTTTCTCAGGCTTGAAATGACCCAAAGTGTGTACTTTATGACTGCTATGCACATACAGACATGCACACACTATATCCACATGATTTGGGACTCTCTTTCTCTCTCTCTCTCAAGTTTCCTATTAGATTTTATTGGTTAGAATTTGCTTTTATAATGTGTATATATCCTGTTTATTAAACAGATCTTAGGAGTACAAAATGAAATCAGTAGCACTCCCCGGTTCAGTACATGCTGTCACGGCTGGTCTGGAAATGCTATTTTAAACAATTTTTATGAAACTTAAGGTAAATAATCTACATTTACTCTTCAGTTTTAAAAAGTTTTTTGTTCTAGGTGTGGTGTCACATGCCAGTAGTCCCTAGTTACTTAGGACACTGAGGCAGGAGGATCACTTGAGGCCAGGAGTTGGAGGATGCCCAGGCAACATCGCGAGACCTCATCTCTTAAAAATAAAAAAAAAATAATAAATTTAAAAAATTTTTCCTTCTCATTTACTTTTCAATCATCTGCAAGTAGAACTTGATAAGACTAAATCTACAAACATTTACTTTCTAACTGAACTAATTTCTAACATAATCTGTTTTTAATGACAAAGTCTAAAGGTAGGAGCAGCAAGAGTGTTGAGACCAAGTTGTGTAACAAGGTTTTAATTAATTACTTTTTGCCAGAATAGACCCTTGTGGAAGCTTCTGATTTGGAAAATGTGAAACCGATGCATTAGAGCTATCATGGAGTCTTTCCTAGCTGGTTTTAGGCCAGTTAAATTTAGTAAAGATCATGAAGATAGAAAGCCAACTAGAAGCCAAAACAATTACTGAGAACATTCTGTGTTCCATTAATAGGTAATAAGATTAAATCTATGCACCACTGAATAAAATATAAGTTCTACAGACTTATTTATATAAAACTTTAGGCCTACATTGCTGTCACTTCTCCAAAAATAACAGCTTAATGGTTCAGTGTTTTTTAAGAAGCTTTGATGAAATCCACAAAGGAATAATCTTAACCCATTTGTCCCCATACTATCTTCTCCAATCTTGTTTGTAAGGTGAAACTTCTGAGCCAGGACAGAGCTGGAAGATATTTCAGATGTAGTTACACTATTATACTCTAAGTTGTTTTTACATCTTTAGATGACCATGATCACTTTTAAAAAAGCCAAATTTGTAATCTGCACTAAAAGGATTTTACTCTACAGTAGAGATATAAACCAGCTTCCCCCAGTTTTCAAATTGGAGGCTTCTTTGGAGAATTTCCTATTAGAAATCTAAAACTTAAAAAGCAATGGTAATTGCTGTTCTTACTGATTCCATTACAAGAACAGAGAGCTAATTCTTTTGGGGAATTTGTTTCAAAATTCAAGTGTAGAAGCTGGGTGTGGTGGTGCAGGCCTATAACCCTAGAAATGTGGGAGGCTGAGGTAGGAGGAGCACCATGAGTTCGAGGGGCCAGCTTGAAATATAGTGAGACCCTGTCTCAAAAAAACTATAAACAGCTAAAATTTTTTAAACTTTTTTTTTAACTTGAAATGTAGAGAAAATCTTTTCCTTTTTTTTTGTTTGTTTGTTTGTTTGTTTGAGATAGTCTCACTTTGTAGAGCAGGCTGGCCTTAAACTCACTATATAGCTTAGCCTGGCCTTGAACACACAGCAATCCTCCTGCCTCAGCCTCCCATGTGCTGGTATTACAGGTGTTTGTCACCATGTCCAGCTGAGAAAATCTTTATTGAAGTTGGGTGGGCCTTTTATAGACACTGGACTTGAAAGTAAGAAACAAAGTCCTATGAGATTAAACAAAACTGAGTCCAAAATCTTGTAGCAATTTATAAGGGAGCAGTAGATATTTTAAACCATGCTCTGAAAGGAGGTTAGAGTAAATCACAGTTTCCTGAAATCTCTATAATTTTTTTTTTTTGAGACAGGGTTTCACTATGTAGGTTAGGCTGGCCTTGAACTCACTTTGTAGCCTATGGTGGCCTCAAACTCAGTAATCCTCCTGGCCTCAGCCTCCTGAGTGCTGTGATTACAGGTGCGTGCCATCACGCCCTGCTCTACGAATTTATTTATTTATTTTTATTTATTTTTTTTTGTGGCACCGGGGATTGAACTCATGACCTTGAGCTTGTCAGGCAGGCGCTTAGGCCACTGAGCTAGATCCCCGGCCCTTATCTTTTTGAGACAGGGTCTCACTATGCCATTCAGGCTGACCTTGAGCTCACTTTGTAGCCCAGGCTGGTCTTGAACTCACAACAATCCACCTGTCTCAGCCTCCCGAGTGCTGGGATTACAGGTGTGAGCCACCATGCCTGGTTCTATGAATTTTTTAAAAGCTGCCACCCATCCCAGATACTGATTTTTCTTTTTCACATGAGTAGGGCCTGTCTACAAACAAATAAGTAGGAGATGACAGGAAATTTGAAATGTAAACTTCCAGGCTTCTGATAACATAATTTATAGCAGGGTTCAAGAATTCAGGATTGCTTTTAACTGAAAAGAAAAAAAAAATCCCAATTTGAGCCCAAAGTATTTCATATTTGGTAAACTATTTGGGGAAATTCCACGAAATCCTCAGGCCAAGTAATTTTATTTACTCTAACGCTTTGACCTTTCCATTTCATTTTACTTCAGCAGTTGCTGTAAAATTAAGGAGACAGAATAAACCTGGGAGTTTTCTTTTCCACTAACAAGGTACGTGTGTGTCCTAAACAAACAAGCAGTCTTTTTCTTCCAAGTACAGGCTTGAGAACTTGCCCGTCTGCCTCTAGTTCCACACACTCATCATTCGCCTCCCCAGTCGCTAGGTTTTCACTGTCAGGAGCCATGCGCCGGCGCAGGACCCACAAGGCTCAGTGCCACCGCACCGGTAATGACTTCCTGAGCCCAACCCAGCTCAGACGGTCCAAGTCTTCCCCTCGCAGCCTTTGTGCTCTTTCCTCTACTCCACCTTTTCCCTTGTGGTGACCCAGGTCGTTAGACTGCCCCGTGCCTCAGTCTCCCTCATTCAGACTGCAGCCCTGCCCCTGAGCTGAGGTTTAATTACCTGTCTTACTGTTCACCAGCTACCTGCCTTTGTCTCCCTCCTTCTGCGGCCCCCATTGGCTGGGGCCCTACTGGGAATAAGTCAATTGCTCAAGACCTACAACTTCTTCATGATTCTATCCATCATCTCGACCCTCCCATCAGTCCTGCTGCTTGCTTCGCTCTCTGCAGCTGTTGATGATTGCCTGAACCGGATCCTACCTCATCTTATCTATTCAACCTACTGGTTACCTCTCCCAGGGCCGGGCCGGCCCACCGGGTTAGTCTCCTTGCTCTCACCCACTCTGATCCTGGCTCCTTCCTCAACCCATTGGCAGGTGCCACTGGAATGTTGACGGCGACAGTGATGGGTCACCATTGTGAGCCAAGTCTGAGTCCGTCCAGAACTGTCTTGGGTGCTTGATGTACTTCAATCCATTTAATTATGAAAACAACACTTGGGGAAACAGGCTGGGAAAAGTTAAAGTGACTTTTTCAGGGTCACCCAAATAGTCAGTGGCACAGCTGTAACTTGAATGCAGATCTCCCTGCTGCCAAGTAAATACCCAAACCACCCGGCATCGGCTTCTCAGTATTCACTGGCCTCTGCGCCGTTCCCGCACAGTGTGTTCGTGGCGGGGCGCACTCCTCTGAGCCTGGCAGAGTCTGGGGCCTGAGATTTGGGCACCGGCTTTAAGGCAGCATCTGTTAGCCGAGGAATTGTTGTCTCTGACCCTTAATCACGTTCCTCTCACTTCACCTAGCTTC
Source organism: Cuniculus paca (assembly GCA_004365215.1). Classification (NCBI taxonomy): domain Eukaryota; kingdom Metazoa; phylum Chordata; class Mammalia; order Rodentia; family Cuniculidae; genus Cuniculus; species Cuniculus paca. The sequence continues at coordinate 4,724 of RJWT010043265.1, read as the reverse complement.
ACCACTCATGGAAATGGCTGACTGGCACCGACCCAGCACTACACGTTCACACGCTCATTTTGTCGACTCAGATGTGTGTGGCTTCCCTGGGATCTAGGAGTCCCCAAACCATGAGCTGGCCCATGCCTCCCATTTTGCTTTTGAGAACTAAAGACCAGAGAAGGGGTTGTCCCGTGTCGCACAGCTAGTTAATGGCAGGCCAGGACTGAGGTTTCGTGACTAGCAGGACACCTTGGGTAGACGGGAGCTGTGAAAGGCTGCTTTTCGCACCAAGGCCTGTGGTGGCCAGCTGGGCTGCTTCAGCCTTGGACCTTGGCCTTTGGACTGCAGTCTTTGACATGGAGCCATCAAGGGACCCGAATTCAAAAGAAGACACATTACTTACAAGAAGCAAAGTGTTGTGGAGGAATTGCTGCTACCACCCCATGTTTGTCAAGAATTTGTTTGGCGGGAATTGTGATCTAATTTACACCACAAGATAAAACCAATCTCATAAGAACAGCGGCTTTAATCAAGCACTTTCTATGTATTCATTTATTCACTCCACGTAGCAACCCCAGGAAGTCCGTGCTTTATCGTTGTCACTTTATAGATAAGGAAACTGAGCCTTGAAAGGTTAAGTACCTTGCTCAAGATTATGCAGCTGGCAAGACGCAGGATCAGGACCCAGATGAAGCTGTCTATTCTAGGGTCCAAGCCCTCATCCTGTACCAGACTGGCTTTCCCAGGAAAAAGGGAGCAGGAGTCTTTTAAGATGCTTAGAATGACACTGAGAAGTGAGACTTTTTGTGTAGGTAGAGGAGCCGAGTTCTAGTCGTCATGAGCATCCACACTCCCAGGTTTATCCACTGACAGTTTATCCACGGCTTACCCGTGCGACTGTGTGGCCTACAGTGAACTCTTCAGAGTGTGTCATTTTGTTCTAGGAAACTGTTATCCAGCCCCCTGTGGTTGCTGGGCCAATGTCCAAGCACTTTGTAGTCACTTCAGCTCCTGAGTGGAAAGCCTAGAACAGATAAGGTGCACAGAAACACAGAAAAGGAACCAGATAAAACTAACAACGAAATAAACTTCGACGAGTTTCTAATCTTATTGCATAACTCCTTGCTTGGGAAGGAATGCTCAAAAATCAACAAAAGGAGGAAAAACCAGGATGTTAACAAGTACTTTTATTATTTTGTTTTTCAAAGTTTACTGCCAGTTCAAACTATTTCTGCCAACAACAACATGTTTCTTTCCTACAACCTACACAACCCTGAATTTGGTGGGATTTTTCAGGGTGAAACCATTCATTCCCACCAATCTCATTTTCAGAAAGGAATGTCCCAGACATAAACAGACCTTGGGTAGAAGCGGCAGTCCTGTGACCTCCACTGTCCAACTTTATTGTAAATTATTTTAGAGTCCAGAATCTGATGGGGAGAGGCCAGGAGGCTGGGGTCTCAGGGAAGAGTGACAGTTCAAGTCCAAAAGCAATCTGTTGTCGAACGTCAGGATCCAATGTCGCACATAAAGTCCTGAGACAAATGTCCCTGTTTCAGGCTAGGGTGGGAGGATCAACCTTTGTTCTCCTCAGACCTTCAGCCAGCTGGATACAGGCAGAATAGTGTTTGACCAAATGCCTGGGCAGCGTGGCCCAGCTGAGTCGACACAGGACTTTTGTGGCCAAGGGCTGAGAGAACTGTCTGGGTCGTGTGCTGGTGCCCTGGCCTCGCCCTGCCTTGGGAGTGGTCACATGGGTCCCCTCCAGGTCCCGCTTCCTTCACACAGAGCCCTGGTATGGCTTCCTTGGAGGGTGGAAGAGATGAGGTGGGAACGGAGCCTGCGGCTGCCAGTTCACCAGAAGAGCGCAGGCTCAAAGTCTGCTCTTCCTGCAAACCTGGAGTCCACATGTGTGGCTGACCTGAGCCCTGGTGACATTAGTCATGTTTACTGTTGACTGGAAACAAGGCTGAGTGTAACCAAGGCCTCGCTGCAGTTTCTGACTTCACAGTTGCTCATGAACTATAACAAGCCTGTAAAAAGGACCAAAATAGCAGCTGTGTGCGTAGTAAGAGTGGACAGGGTGGGAGGCCACACTCCTCTTCGGTGGCTCAGGGTGGTTTGTCTCCTTCCTTGGAACAAAGCAGCCACGTCCTCCTCAATGTTGCCTCAGCACAGCTTGCTTTTTTATAGCAGCTTTATTGAGATCCAATTCACATTCCCTTTAATTCATCTATGTAAATTGTACAATTTAGCTGGGCATGGTGACGCACACCTTTGATCCCAGCATTTAGGAGGCTGAGGCAGGAGGACCATGAGTTTGAGATCAGCCTGAGCGACACAGCAAATTCCAGACCAGTCTAGACTACACGGCAAGACCCTGACTTAAAACCAAAACAAAATAAACAAAAATCCACACACATAAACAAAACAAAATGTACAATTCCCTGATTAGACTGTAGTCATAGAGTTGTGCAACCAACACCACAAACAATCTTAGGACGCCATCATCAGCCCTGGAAGCCACGGTTCCCCTCTCCCCTTGACACCCCAGTTTCACAGCACTGAGACACTTGCTGTCTCTCTGGACTTGTTCGTCCCAGACAGACTACATGATGCACAGCCCTGACATTTTCCACAGAGGAGAAATATGCGTAGATCTTGTCTCGACAGTGAGATAATCTGCTCAGGCACCCACTCCCAAGGATAGCTGCTCGGGGAAGACGCAGGAATGCAGATGCATCAGCACGAGGCAGTGGCAACTGTGGGCGCCATGTAAATTCTACACACAGAGGGGCAGGCAAAGAGGAGCTGTGAGGCCAAGGCACCTGCCGTCTCAGCACTCGGGGCTGAGACAGGAGAACTGCCGTGAGTTTGAGACCAGCCTGGGCTACATGGTGAGACCCCCATCTCTAACACCCCTTCCAACCCAAAAAGAAAACGAGAGCCCGCCAGAACAGTCCAGTCTCACAGTCGGGGCAGCACAGGGCCTGCAGGCGTGAAACAGACATTTCCTTCTGGGCCCGCATCTGGAATGAGAGAAAGGCATAGTACGTAAAATCAAACAGGCACTGTAGGGGAATCACAGTAGCCAAGGCCGACCAGGGCCAGGACTCCTGCTTCTCTGTAATTCCTGTTTAGTAGAGAAGAAAGAAAGTGCTTTGTTTCAAACTGCCTCTCTCTGGGCCCTGGGATACGGTTTTGCTTTCTCAGAGTTTGAGAATCATAAAATGTTGTTTAAAAGGAAATAAGGATAACACAGGACTTTGTCTGACCTGGACACGGGGTTGCCCGAGGACCGCTGTGTGTGGGAAGCTGGATGCAGGCCACATGTAGAAGCTGCGGAGGGGAAAGGTGCGGCCCAGAGGAGCCAACTTGAACTCCAGGGAAGGAGTGACTGGGCTTACACACAAGCACGGGGGAGGGAAACAGAGGGTGGAGAATGTCCCCGACTGGGGCTGGTTCCTGTGCAGGTAGAAGTGACATCCGAGCTCTGATATCTTCCAGGATGTCCAAGCCTTGGGGGGCTCAGGGACAGAGGACTGGGGCTGCTCCCTTCCTAGAGATTTCTGCAAAACTCAGATTTTTTCAGTGTTCTGAGAAGATGCAGATTAACTTCTCAGCCCACACTCACTTGGAGAGGAATGATGAAAACAAATGCCTCAGTTTCTCTAGTCATTTTAGTGGGTAGATGAATACACACCCTAAGAAGCCGGGCGTGGTGGCTCATTCCTTTAATCCCAGCACTTGGGAGGCCGAGGCAGGATGATCCCTGGGAGTTTAAAGCCAGTCTGAACTACAAAGTGAAATGCTATCTCAAAAAAAAAACAAACCAAACAAAAAACAGCAAACAAAAACCGAAACTGAATCCTAGCAAAGGGAACTTTAGAACATGGTGGTAACTGACTGTTTTAAAATCTTCATTTCTGTTCCTCTCCCATCCAGTTTCCTTCCTTGCCGCCCCAGTACACAGGGACAGAGCACAGCCAGCTGCCACTGGCCACGGGTGAAGTGAAGAAGCCACACCCAGCGAGGCGGAGGAGCGATGGCGAAGAAGCAACACTTTTCCTGATTTCAGAGTCAGCCAGAGACTCACTTGTAGCTCCCTGAAACTTAGTCTGAGACCCAAAAGTGTTCTCAAAAGAATCCTGGGTAATGTGCTGCACGTTTTAGTGAACTACAGCAAACGCACGGTTTCGTAAGGAATTTATATTCTATTTTTCTTGTTTGTCTTGGAAACAGGATCTTGTTTTGTAGTTTGGGCCGACCTTATATTCACCGTGGAGCCCACACTGGCCTGAACTCCTCAGGAGCCTCCTGTCTCAGCCTCCCAAGAGCTGGGATTACGGGTGAGCACAGCCACGCCCAGATTGAGAATTTATATTCCAATTAACCATCTACATCATTTTTTGAAATAGTCTAGAAAAATTTCTTTTTCTTAGGTGAGAGCAAAATTTTGTTTTTTTTTTTTTTGGTACCAGGAATCAAATTCAGGCCCTTGTACTTGCCAGGCAGGTGCTATGCCACTGAGCTATATCCCTGGACAGAGCAAAATTTAAATGTGATTGATTATTGTATTTGTCAGCTTTCAGTCTCAATAACAAAATGTTTTTGAAATTCACTTATTAAAAAAAAAGATGGGCTGGGGATGCAGCTCAGTGGCACAAGCTCCTGCCTGGCAAGCACAAGGTCCTGAGTTCAATTTCCAGTACCACCCCCCAAAAAAGTTTTGGGAGACAGGG
>RJWT010043264.1:0-11985 GCA_004365215.1 Cuniculus paca | reverse complement strand
TTTTTTAAGCCAGTGAGTCATATAGAATGGAAAGCTGAGCAGTCAGGTCACATGCAAGCTCTGGAAACTTACTTGAGTTTTTCCTCTTCACTCAATGTCTTCCACAGTTCTTCAATTTGTACTGTTGCATCCTCTAAACTAGTCTTAGGATTTTCTATGAGAAACTGAGCACGATGTTCTTGAATAAAAAGGGCACTTGCAGACATGGGTTTCTTGATTACTCGACTGCTAATTAAATCATAGGCCGTTAGCTGTCCAGACTTGTTATCTATCACATTTGATTTTCTGTTACAGGGGCCATCACTGGGATTTTCTTGTTCAAGGCTTGAATGATTATTCTTGCTTACTCTATGTGCTAAACTTTCCTGGGGCACTAAAATTTTCACAGGTTCAATATTCTCTCCCACTGAATTCTTAAGTGCATTTCCCTTGCTCCAGTCATCTGCACAGATTTCCAAAGACTTCTCAGGAACTTCTGCCCCTTCATTTTCCCTCTTTCCATCTATACGGCCTTGACCATCACTTTCTAATTGGGCATGCTTAACAGAACTCACAAAACAAGTGTCACTATATTCACTCTGGCCATCCTCCAATGGTAAGTTATTCATCGAGATTTTTTGATTTGTATTTCTAGTGTCCTTATTAATGTTAGAAATTTCACTATTAAAATGATCATCACAATGTTCATCAATATTTGTCTGCTGATTTAAATTATTAGTGTTTTCTCTTGATTCATCATTATGTACGTCACTTTGAAAAGGAATGACTGAAGTATCAACATTTGGATAATTATTTCCAGATGATTCTATTTTATTAAAAAGCACATCTGTTTCTGCTGTTTTACTAACAACCATGTCAACTGAGGAACCATCTGTTTTATTATTTTCATAACAATCTGTACTAGGTAGTGGTCCATAACATGTTGTCATCAGATTTTCAAGAGCAATCAAAACAGATTCCTAAAAAATACAAATTAACAAATATTAAGATATTATGAAAATAATACACAAAGTTAAAAATAAAAGTTTATCATAAAAATAGGCTGCATACATTTATAAATAGAATAAATACAAAAACTATCTGAAAAAGGTTACCTTATTCTGTAATAATACTTGACTTTTATCTGGCGTTAGATTTACATCCACATCAGTTGTAGGAACATCGATTTTCAGAAAGAAAATGGGATATAAACGAGTAGATTCTTTGAGACATTTCAGATTGTAATACTGTCGGATTAACTAGAAATATATGTAAGGAATAAAACATGAAAGTACCATTTAAATATCATATTGCCAACCTTAAAATACCACCTAAACTAGCAGATTCAACTGAAACACTGAGTAGCTGCAACCACCCAGGAAGAAACCAGTATGTCACAGCACGGGCAGTGGTCCTGGGGAGGCCCTGAACCCACACAAAGCACAAGCACCCTAAGAAGCATAGGCATCCCATGCAGCTGGCTTCCAGACTAAAAATCAGAAAGTTGGAAGGCCTAGGGGTCACAGTAAAGCTGCTACTTTCTGCCTACTTTGCTTAAGTCGTTTAGTATTTGTTTCCTCAGTATAAATGGGGATAATTATGCATTAGCACTGTTGCAAATGAAACATATTATATAAATAATACCCACCACAATGCTTCATAGATTATCTGTTTATTGTCTTCTTTTGCTTAGTTTAGAGAAAATTCTAGTAGCCATTCTTGTAACACTTTAACAAATGACAGAGTTGATTTTAAATTTCTGACCAAAGTGATACTTTTTCCTAAAAGTGATTACCTTTAATATGTCTTTCTGATGGATGGGTCGATTATTTATAAAGATGAAACTCCTCTCTGGAGTTGAAAGACTTGTAGACGCGTGATCTGCATCAAGCTTTGGAAGGAACCCACTTAGATGAATCTGTAAGTATAATAAACAGTCATGGAGTATCTGATGCCCACACTCAACAGTCTGGCTGTATACAACACATTAAAAGATTTTAAAAAGTTAAAAAACAGATTTTCAACTTAAGATCTAAAGAGTTATGCATTTCATATCTCAAGAATTAACCTTGAATAAATACTGAAGCATACTAAACTGGTGTTCATAACTCTAAGGAAAAATGGACGTGTATAAAATCTTGACAGTCATACTTTTAAATATTTAACTATCATAGGACACACTGTACTCATTCTCTACTCAGCGTTACCTTCTTTTCTTTTTACAGCTTTTTTCCCCCACACTGTGCTTTCTTTCAAGCTATTTCTCCTTTTCTCTTAACCATAAAGAAGTTGCAGTGTATCTTTGAGTATACTACAAAGCTAATCTTACTGGGCCTGCATTTCTGAGTTTAAAAAAAAATCTTTTATTCTTTGAATTAACTTCCTTGGGGCACCGGTTGTACTTTATCTTCATTTTTGCTTAAAGAAGTTTTCTACAAACATTTTACTCATTATTTACAAGTTGTCTTTATGATACAAATGTATGAATTAAGAGGAAAAAATGAAGGATACAAGAAAAGATAACCAGAAAGAGAGATTTAAGAGGTGTGAGGCAGAGAACATGTTCCTAACTTTTACCCTTGGTAATTAACACAGCTAAAGACACTACATGGAATGTTAAAAATACAGGCTAGAGTTATACTGCCAGGGTTTGAATCCTAGCTTGAGTGCTAGCTATGTGATTTTGGTCAAGTTAATTAAAATACAGGCCTATAATCTCTCATCTAAAACTACTGGAACTTAGTGTGTTATTAATCTGCTAAGAAACACCAATACTAAAATTTTAGCTTAGGTTAAAGACAGCAAATATGTCAGCAAGAGTGCTATTTTTAGTTGACCAGAAACCACGAGGCTCCTTACTAGTATAAGCCTGTGGGCTACCACCTCTGTCTATCACTATCCCTCTCCTTGGAAATAAGTATTTAAAGAGATGCATTACCACTTTTAGAACACTAAGTGCATTATTGTCACGGTGCCAAATTGTGCCAATTAGAAAAAATAAATTAATAAATCTGGATAATCCATTACAAAATGATACCACTTAATTAACTGTAAAACTTCACAGCATTTATAAATGGTTGTATAATTTACCAGGTAACATGAGACCTTTCTTAAAACACCTGCTGGGCATCAGGGGAATACTGTTTAAGATCTAAAACACTTATAGGTTGCACTAATTAAAAAAATAATCTGCTCTCTAATCTAAAGGGGTAAGAACAAAGAAGAAAGTGAAGAAAAAATAGTTGTTAGTGGCTTCCTTTCACACTACCTTATAATTAATGCATGCTATACTGTACATTACTTTCAGACATTGCGCTTTAAAATGATTTAGGATAGTCTTAATAAGCTATATTTAAATTATATAAAAGTAAAATAAAACATCTTATAAATAAAATACAAAAGACCAAATCAGTGCAACAAAATAAAATGAGACAGGGCTTACACGATTCTGAACCTCAACCTAGGAATGGAAATATAAATTGAAGGCAAAGTACAATCAAATACTGGTCCGTGGTTGGTTCTCAACTATGAGCCTCTTCTTCCTCCCTCTTCAACCCCTTACTTTGGCTTCTCCTTTACTGACCAACTCTAGTCATCTTATCCGACTCTCTGAAGTGCCTGCCATCATAGACAACTCCCTCCTTTGGGAAGCACTCTAATGTATGAATCTGTTTCAGGGCTCTCTTGGTCTTTCTGCTTCCTTTACACTTTCTCCTTGACTGGTTTCTCTCCTTTCCTTAGTTCTATAAATGATGATGGTCCCTGTGAATTCCATCATCAGATCCTTTTTTCTTGCTCTCCAATTAAATGAATGAAAAATTTCATTCACAACTATAGTTACAACAACTAGTCATTTGAAATGATGGTAAGACACAGATACTATAGTTTCTACTTCTCTCACTCCCAAATGCTTGCCATCTGCAACTGTCACAAAAATAGTTTAAGCTCAAAGCTTCATACAATATGTCATCCCACTTCTACCCTGCTGTTCAATCAGCTTCTCCTGTCTTCCTTTAATATGACAGAATCCTGCCATTTACACAGGCTGTCAAGCCTGCCTCCTCTGCTCCATCATTATGTTGATATAACCTTAACTGGTCTCCTAACTAATCTTTCTCCTCTTTCAGCCACAGAACCCAACATAACAATGTGGAGTTACATTTCTAAATAACTTAAGTACTCTAGTAACAAGTGTGAAACAAGTTCATGTGAAAATTCCCTTCTCCTTCATTTCAAGTACAAACTACACGGCAGTGACAAAATCAATTTCTAAAGTAATTTTAAAAGATCTAACCACAGAAAACAAATACTGACTTAGGGACGCAAGACATGTCACAGGGAGTGATGGTTTAAGATAAAAGTCCTACATGCTACATTATCAGACACAAGTATATCATTTGGAAATTAAATTTTGGCAAGAAAATAAGGAAAGAAAACACTCTAAGTAAGACAGGGGATTGAAATTAGTCTTTTGGTTTGAAATAGGGAGCCCATATACCACCATCCCAGAAAAAAATTAAATAAAACTTTAAAATGCTGTGTGATCATTGTCTGGAGCTACTTGCCAGGGTCACAGGAAAAAACAGAGACAACTCCAAAACCAAGAACAAAGCTAAGCCAAGCTGGCTGGAAAAAGAAGTCTGTAAAATGTTGGCAGGCTGAGGCATCAACTGCTAATATAACACCTGGTTTTGAATCAGGGATGGAGAGCGGAGTATCTGCCAAACTATGGAATGGTAGAGGTAAGTGAGGAGAGGAAATAAAACAAAAGCAAAGCTGAATTCAAAATAATTTCAAAAATAAAAAAAGCATGTAAAATAGCAGAGAATAAAGAATTTTCTTTCTGAAAAACAGAAATGATAGAGCAATATGGAAAGGACTTTGAACTTAGTACAGTGATACCTTGGTACTTATTGCTCATTGGTTCTGGAAGGCACAATGAGGACCCAACAAATTGTTTTGGCTGGAAAGGATAGCAAGTCACAAGGCCACTGACACCAACAAGTTTTCTTGCACATCAAGTACCAAACGACTGGGACAAAATTTTCACATCAAAACGCACCGAATTCAACAAGTTTCAGAGCAGTGGAGTAGAAAGGCATGGCCATAAACAAGTTAAAATGAGTGGCTACAAATCAAGTTTGGAGAAGAATATGAAGATAAATTCTGAATTCTAAAAACAAATACATAGTTCAGGGGTTAAAAAATCAGGCAGTACTGAGGAATTCATGCGGAAGTTAGCATGGAGTAATGCAGAGATAAAAATATCAAAGAGAAGACGTCATAAGGAGCTCCACTGAGTCAAAAAAGCAACACCTGAGAAATACCTAACAAGAGCTGCCACAGTAGTGGCTCAGTTAGGACCATGATCCATAATAAAGATATTCCTCTCATACGGGGTTCCCACAGGTAAAAAATGGACTCTCACATTAAGGGAAGACATATATAAAGATTTTCTACACTCAAGGTTCCCATTAGCTGATGGATCTACCATGCCAGCACAGTGAACAGGCCTTGGTGGGTAAGTTCAACAACTTAAAGATATGTAATGGGATCAGAAGTGGGGTAAGAGGAAACATCCATTAACAGATGGAACCCAACTCAGGATTGCTTTCAGCCAGGGAAAAGAAGTGACTCAAAGAAATTCTAACACAGGACATGCCTCCTTTATCTACACAAGCAATATATAAAAGAAAAGAAGAATATAGAAATAAAGGGCACGGAGTGGTGATAGGTGGCTGGCGGCAATACAAATACAACACCTGTTTAGACACACAGGGCAAGAATAGAAGAGGGATGTGTTGACATGATCACTGTGACCAGAGACACTCCAAACTTTTAGTAACGTATAAGTAGAACACTAATACATGTTATCCAAATTCCTTCCATTCCTCCATGCAAAAATAACATGTGAAGCTATAGCAATAATTCTGATATCTGACAGATTACCAAGCACCTGTATGTGATTTCCATCTCAAAAGAAAATTTAAAAATAAATGGGCGAGGTCAGTTCTGGCAACTTATCTCAAAACAATCCGAGACAGTAAAAACAAAGGACTGACTGCTGTGATAGTTCCATCCACACATAGAATTGTAGCTGACCAAAGTCTAGATCACTGCTTTTCATTCCTGAGTGGTGCACCTAAGGACCTTGTCAAAATGCAGGTTCTGATTCAGCAGATCTGAGATAGGGCCCAAGACACTTTTTTTCTAATGAGCTTCTGTTTGATGCCAACATTTATAGTCTGTACACCAAATTAGTATAGCCAGTGTATCTAAAGCATGAGGATACACAGGCAACAAAGTCCTATAAACCTGGAGGGAATTTAGATGTATCTTAGCATCCTGAGTCAGTTACTACAAGTAACAGAATTCCAGAAATCCTAAAGGCTTGAAGTTAGCAGCCAACAAAACAAAATGCCTCTTCTCTAAAGAAACTAAATAATAGGTCAGGGATACAGTTCAGTGGCGTAAGAGCCTGTCTGGCAAGCACAAGATCATGAGTTTGATCTCTGGTACCAAAAACAAATAAGCAAACAAACAAAAAACTAAATAATGACAAGGTGTCTTAACTCCAATTCAACTAACTTTGTGTTAGAAGGGAAGAAAAGAAAGAAAAGGAAAACAGAAGATGGATAGGGACAGATATAACTGGTTTCTTAAGAACCAGAGTAGTAAGGATACATTATGCAGATCAAGCCCTAAGCCCTCAGCCCATTATGGCAACCGGGATTCTCCCATAATCTAGCAACAGGGCGAGGATCTTGATTACACAACACTGGAGAATCTACAGTCAATAAGCCCAGCCACCAACACCCAATTAGATTTCCTATTCATGGGGAAACACAGAGAATCAGATATTTTGCAAAAAAAGACCTCATAGGTAAGCAGAACAAAACCCGAGAAAAAGACTACTAAAGGAAGAAATTCTTTAAAAACAAAAACTTAGTATCCTTAGAAAGAGTTAAGATTTTATATTCATAAGAAAGTATAAAAGAACAATAAAATAAAAATATTCTTTGAAATTAAGCATAATTTTCAAATTAAACAATTCAATAAAAGAATTAAAGGATGCAGTTGGTGAGAACTCCCAAAATTTACAGAAAAAAGAAAAGATGGAAAACTTGAGGAAAGAGAAGGTCCTAATTAGGGGAGAGAGAAAGGGGGAGAGGGAAGGGTGGGAGAGAAACTGTTAATGGATAGAAATACATAACCCAGACATAAGAAAGAAATGAGTCTTTAGACTCAACAGGTCCACATAATTGCTGAGTGCACTGATAACCTAACCAGACACAGAATTAGACAATTTTTTTGTAAAATCTAAGAACAAACATAAAGGAAAGATCCAAAGAATTTTCAAATAGAAAAAAATTATCATACAGAAAGAACTTCTATGTATTAATCTTTGAGTCAACAATAACAGATGATCAAAGAGGTACTCAATGTCTTCAATATTATAAGGAAAAACTATTTTCAATCTACGATTGTGCATCCACAATACCATCAACATAGTGCAAAATAATGTCATTTTCAGACATTAAAATTTGTTTCTTGTGTCCTCTTTCTGTGGAAGATATTTAAAGATGTACCTCTGAAAAATTGAGAATAACTACCAACAAAGACTTGGGATAGAAAAAGTAATGGAGCCAAGCAGTGTTCTGATGTAAATATATCTCAGAGTGAAAGCTGTATAAAAAGAGGGAATGTAATGGATTACGAATTATAATAGAATGACCAAAAGAATGTTTTACTGATCTGATGAGAAAATTTCACTTAAAAAAGAAAACTTTTGGAACTTCAGAAAAACCAAAAACCTCTGAGGTAGTTCATGTGTAAAGCAAAGAAAAACAATGATAAATTTTAGGTCACTGATGGTAATACAAAAAAGAATTTTGTTTAATCAAGACAATAGGAATATTTTCATTTATATGAATGGTGTAAGAGATATAATACTGGATCCCTAGAGAAGAACGTAAACCTAACACAATATTATATTCTGCAATGAAAACTACTTATAGTCATAATAAGCATACTGCATAGAAGTATTTAACTTTTGGAATCAATATTCAGACAAAAGATGAAAAGCTTAAAGAATGGCTACGGGGCCAGGAATAGTGGCACATGCCCTGTTAATCCCAGCACATAGGGGGCCTAGGCCGGAGGATCATGCGTTTGAGGCCAGCCTGGACTATACAGTGAGTTCAAGCCGAACTGAAGTACACAGTGAGATCCTGTCTCAAAACAAACATAACGAAACAAGATAAAAATATTTATAGGACTAGAACTATAGCTCAGTGGTAGAGTATGAGGCTTTGAGTTCACTCCTAAGAATTGCAACAATGGCAACAACAAAATTACATATGAAAATATGCTATTAAGCTTGCTGATTAAAATGTCTTACAAAATTGACAGAGGAAAGAGCAAGTAAGTGAGGCAAAGTAGCATCTATTATAGGGAGTCAAAAAGCACTAAAGCTGATAGACCAAGAAAAGAAAGTTTGAGTGTATGTTTACAATGGGTAAGGGGAAGAAAAGATAAGCAAGCTCAACACCTTTACAAAAAGGAACACAAGATTCTAAATGGAAAATTATTTTTAAAAAATCAATTTAAGCAACAAAAAAAGATAAAAGCAGGGCTGGGGAAGGTTAGCTCTGTACGTACTTTCTTTTCTACCTACTTTATATAGGGATGTATCTATATAGACAGATACATTGTAACCACATCATTATCTAGTCAAAATTATGAAAGAATGTTTTTGTGTGTACCTGAGATTCTTCCGAGTGGTACTGAAAAGACTCCAAGTTGCCCATAACGGCAGTCCCCAGAATCGACATGAGAGCCATCTTGTGGTCAGATACTCTACTTTTCTGCCAAATAACTGCCTAGAGATGAAATGACATACACAACTTTTAACACAACTCAGTTACTAAATTCTAGAACTTACAATAATTATTTCTATATTTATTAATATATTTATAGAATGGACTCACGAGCTATGAAGTCTGAAAGAACAAACCTTGACTGCAAACTCTAGAAGCTGCACAAACTGTAGTGTTGAGTGTATTCAATTTCCCTTGGCCTCGTCTCAGACTCTTCTGTGATGTACCTTTGTCACTCTATCTAGATATGGACCTTACCTGTCAACCGTCTTGAATCTGAGAAGACTCGTGACTGCTTTCATCAAGTAAATATGAAAGAAGTGATGGCACAGTAGTCCTGGGAATAGTCCTTCATTTGTCTGATACCTTCTGCTTTCTGCTTCTATAGATTCTGATTATTCACATGCTTTCTCTCAGTCCTTAGCTGCCATGTTTTACAGTCCATATTCACATGCGAAGGAATTACAGTAAATACCCTCATCTGTTGGCAAATATTAATTGCCAGTCTTTTCCTCAGGTCATCTGGCATATATACTACTTGAATATTCAAAGAATTCTAGTTTCAGATACGATCTGTAACTGCCTAAGAGATGGAAGCAAGTAACCAGCTGTGTTACATCAACCCACACCCTTAAAGACTAATATTTTTGCTTAAGTCACTAAAATGCGACGTGACTTCTTACACAGTTTGGGGCTACCCCTCGGTGTTCTCCTGACAAAGGGCTGTTTCTTTTTTAGAGCTGTTGGGAAGTGAAAATATAAAATGTAGGCAAGCACACAGATCACTGTGGCATAAAACAGTTTCACTCGATATTCTTTCCTTCTTTCTCATCTTAAACTTCAGAATATGTACTTGAATGTATATTTAGAATTTAAGTGTTACTCCAAATAAGATAATTACTATTTTTATAGAGATAGACAGCCATGCTATAGGATTTCTGTAAATAGTTGCATAAGTGAAATATTTTAGCAAAAGCAAATGCTTTAAAATTATCTTTGTAACTACTTTTAATACACAGAACTTACAGTCAACTGAATCTCGAAGGCAGTCGCGATGACATTGGATTTTTTTTTTTACTACACGTATGTAGTAGGGTAGATTAGGAGAACCATGGCCCACAGACTAGACCAAAGTTGGACTCTGAAATACACCATCAGGTTCGATATACTGCAATCTTTTCAGTTAGTAAGGTTCAGTTATAGTTAAATCGCTTCAGAAACTGTCAATATAGAAACAATTTATTCACTCAACAAATACTCACTTAGCATTCCCTTCCTGATAAAAATGTGCAACGAACCAAGAAGAAAACACATCAATATCAACATTCAAGAGGGACCAAAAAGGCGTGGCCACGTAAGTAAAAAGAACATTAAAGAGTGACCAAAAAGTTTTCTTAAAAAGGAAATAGTTTTGTGTATCAATATTTAATTAGTAAACCTCAATCGTGAAGGCAATCTGCAACATACAAGGAAAAGTAGGTTGCACAAAGATGATACACAATTAACTAAAAAATGCGGTGGGAACAAAACAAAACTGGCTTAAAGTGCAATTGCTATCATTTGAATGTCTCTTCCAAACCTCAAGTTGAAATTTCACTGTCATTCTAACGGTATTAAGAGTAGATCCTGAGAAAAATGAAGCTCAAAGACATTAATTTTCCTAAAGAAATACTGTCTATACAGTAGGTCCTGGACTCAAGATGTGTACTCAGATTTTTCTGGCTCTAAACCTCTTATTCTTTTTCACTTTACAACATTTCTCTCCTCTTGTATAGTAAAGGCACCAATAATCTAGAACCAAATCCAGACTTGAAACAGTAACTCCCAAAAAAGTAAAGTGTCTGACAAATGCATTTTTCATGTATGAGTATCACGTGATATGCTATGTAATTTCCAGTTACTTTGATGGGATCAACAAATATCCTCAGAAAACAAAATTGTTTTTAACCTAGTCATTTAAAGATATACAATTTTTCTTTAGAAGGTCAAGCAGTAAAACTAGGGTCCTTAAATCAAAGAAACCCAAAATGAAAATGTCCAAAAAGAGCTGGGCATGGTGGCACACTACTGCAGTCTCAGCACTCTGGGAGGCTGCGGCGCGAGGCTCACAAGTTCCAGCCCAGCCTGGGCACCTTAGATTTAGAATCTCGAAATTTTAAAAAAGGGTGGGGTGGGACTGTGGCGCAGTGGGAAGAGCCTAGGCTCTGTCTCTGGTGCTCCGGGGGTTGGGGGCGGGGGGGGGAGAGACCAAAAGAGAAAAAAAAAAAAATCAAGAGCCACAATCCTAGCATTTTACAGAATATTTTGCAGAATGCAGTTGGTAGTTGTTGGTCACATCTAAGGATTTCTAACTTCCCCCAAAATTTTTTTCACTAATATTACATAGAAGGAGACGTGGAATAATTAGTCTAAAACTGTGCAGCAAAACAGCAATGCTACAAAAAAAATTCAGGTATTTTTCCATTCTTAAATTCAAGTTTTCATCACTTATTGCTTAGAGGGAACCTGTATTAGAAAAAGAACATAAAATACACAAAATCAAAGTATAAAAATAAATTGTACACAATTTAAAAATTAAGGAACAGGCTTAATGTGTCTATTTCTAAACAATATATTGTGATGTTCTGTTAACTACATTTATACATAAAGGTTAATAAAAAAGCTCTTTAAAGTCTGAAGCACCAGGAGACAGGGATACAGGGATCACACATATTTTCAATCTTTTATCAAATGTAATATATAAATATTTGGGCTAAATTAAAATTTTTGGAAAAACTGAATTTGTTTAATAAATGCTTATTGAGCATCTACTTTGTACCAGATTCCAAGCTAAAAGAGTCTCAGCTCTTAAGGAGCTAAAAATGTAACAAGAAAAAGGATCCTAAGTCTGCTGCATATAGAAACTGCTGTGTGGGTAAGACTGCAAAAAGGATTTTGCCTCTCTGATTAATTATTCTTGATTGAAAAAAGAAAAAAGCACATGCAACACATCAAAGTATAGTGGGAGATGAAGCTACAGAGATAGGAGCAAAATCATTAATGAGCTAGCACGCAATACAGAGGAGTTTAGTTTCTCTTATCTGAAATACACATTTTGCTGGAAAAATCTAATTGGGAAAATACCATG